>CM049595.1:8237239-8253616 GCA_026979955.1 Megalurothrips usitatus | reverse complement strand
GGGGGGGGGAGTCTCGAAAATAGTTTGCAATATTTTTTGCACGGTGTCGATATATATGGACGTGTTCATGTATTTTGCGTGCATGCGCTGCTTGCTGTCCTCCCAGTTCTCTTACCCGCTGCGCCACTTACCGGCCGGTAGAAAGTGCGGGGCGACTCTGTCGACTGGGTGAGCGGCTCTGTGCGCCTCGCGGCCGGAGCCCGCGGTGGCCGCGGCGCGCGCCGGGCTGGATGCATAATACCGCGCCCACTGCCAACTTGACTATCCGCGTCCGGCCGGCCGCCCGGTGGCCGCGCGGTGGCCGCGCGCTCGGGACGCATTTCATTACGCATTACGCTCGCTGCCGTGCGGCCCGCGGCCCGCGGCCCGCGGGGAGTCCGTGTTAAACGCGGACGCGCCCGCCCGCTCCCGCACCGGCCTCACCTACCTGCCTGCCCTCCAACATAATGTGCCTCACTCGGTTATTCGGTGGCCCCTGTCAATATTGTGGCAGCGATGTGTGATTCAGTCACGCACCCCTCGCCCTCTCACCCACAACCCCAGTGCCACGTTTGCATACGTGCAAAATTTCAAAAGACTTTAAAACCAAAAATTTTGATTAATCTTAAGCTTAATGGATTAGCAGTTACATTTTCTTTTTTCAAATAAAATTCAATTTTGTAAAAAATATTTGGAGTACGATATTTTTTTAATATAAAACCCCGCGACATCTAAAAAGCTCTCCTCATGTGTGTCGTCGTGCGGGATGCGCGTTGTTGATGCGCCGTCCGCATCCATTGCCGCCTGCCTCGCGGAGCGGCGCGCGGGGCCCCACGGGGCGTTGTCATAAGAAAACGGGAGTGAGTGAAAGTGCCGCGAGCGGTGGGGCGGTAAAGCGGGCCGATACCGACCGCCGGAGGTTCCCGCGGGGTACAGTCCGGTCCGTCTTCACTCTCCCTGGCGCCGGCCGGAAGCGAGGCGCCGCGAGGCGCCGCGAGGCGCCGCGAGGCTCTTGGCGGCCGCCCCGACGACGAACACCCTCGTATCGTTTTCTTACACCGTTGCGATTAATTTTATGCAGTCGGAAGTGGCGGCGGCGACCGGCGGCGGGCGCTCCGCAGCGGGGCAGTTACGTGACACAGACGACAACGAGGATCGTTGCATGATTTTTATTTTTACTTTTATTCCCCGCGCATTGCCGCTCGCACTGCAGTTTTCCCGGCCGTACGACGCACCGTGGTGAGGAGACGGCGAGGCCGGGGCTGCTGGGGCGGAGTGGCGGCGGCCGAGAAGAGGGGGTCGCGCGTAGGGAGCGAGCGGGCAGGCAGGCAGGCAAGAGCGGGCGGCGTTTACAGTCAAGGGGGAGGATTCCAGCGGAGCGAGCGAGAGAGAGAGAGAGAGAGAGAGAGAGAGAGAGAGAGAGAGAGAGAGAGAGAGAGAGAGAGAGAGGCAGAGAGAGGAGAGAGAGGAGGGAGAAGGTAAGGTGGGTTGAAAGTAAGTTGAGGAGCTCTGAGGAAATGTAATGCAGGACTGCGCGCACCTCCCAGCTATGCGCTCACGTTACCTCTTGTACAAAGTGGGTGGAAGGGCTGGCTGTTGCCGGGGAGGGCCCGGGACGGTCTAGTCTGACTGCGCGTGACGGCGTGCGCCAGCCTTACTTTGAGCTTTCATGAAGTCGCCCCGGGATGACGTATACGCTCTTGTTGCCGTCTGAGGGGTTCGGGCGGCAGTGCCTGTCTCCGCGCCTGCGCCCTACCCGCGGCCCCCACAGGCCCCCACAGCAGGCCCCCACAGGGTGCCCCTCCCGCTGTAATCCTTCCCCCAGCCGACTGCACACGCACCCCGCGGGACCCCGCGGGACCCTGCCCAGCGGAGCGCATGCAGATCTCTGAAAGGACATCCACCAGGACCAGCACGTCCTTCATCATCTGTGCGCGCGCCGCCTCCGCCAGGCCTCTGCCAGGCCTCTGCCAGGCCTCTGCCAGGCCTCTGCCAGGCCTCTGCCAGGCCTCTGCCAGGCCTCTGCCAGGCCTCTGCCAGGCCTCCGCCAGGCCTCTGCCAGGCCTCCGCCAGGCCTCTGCCAGGCCTCTGCCAGGCCGCCTCCCGGGGCTGCGTCCGGATGGCGGCGTCCGGGACGGCCTCCTCCGCCTTCTTGCCTCCGCCGCGAGAGGGTCGCCCCCCGGACGCCTCCCGGACGCCTCCCGGACGCCACCAGGACGGCTCTCGGGCGGCCCACTGCGACGCACACTGCGTATCGACGTCGTCATGGTCCGTTTCGGGCGGCGGCGGTGGCGTCGCGTGGCGACGGCGAAAGGGGGAGGCTGGCGAGCGCCGGGGGTCCCCTCTCGGCAGCGGCAGCAGCGGCAGCAGCGGCCGGAGGAAACGTACATTCATCGTGCTGCTACCGCCGTCCTGCAAAACAGACAAAAAACAAATTAACTCTCCGCGACGACGACCGTGTCCCGGCCCTGGCCGAGCGCCGGGAGCGTAGGCGAGCCTCCGGCAGCTGTGCCTCCACGCTGCCTACCTAGCGAGGGGCGCTGCTGCCGCGCGCTGAGAGAGGACCACTCGACCCCCACCCCCACCCCCGCCCCCACCCCACCCCTCTCGGGCCCCGCAGTGCTCCCGGCCGTGCTCGGCCCTAAAGTCAATAGGCATTGTCTCCGTTCTTCGTGGTGGGTGTCGGGCGAGAAGTGCAATCTTGTGGTTTGCACTGGGTAACGGCGCCCGCCCCCGCCCTCCTCGCCGCTCTCTTGGCCCGTCAAGCGGCCGCGGATGGCGGACGGCGGACGGAGCGGACGGGACGGGACGGCCGAGTTGAGATTGGCTTTGCCTTTGCCGTTCCCCGTCGGCTGCCGTCCGACGGCTCTCGGCGCAGCGTGGTTTGCGTTTCTGGAAACCATCAAAACAAACACGGCGCACCGCGTCCGCGCCGTGGCCCCCCGCAGAGCACCCGCGGACCCGCGCCCGGCCTGCAGTGTTATTGTTCATCTTTCTCTCTCTCTCTCTCTCTCTCTCTCTCTCTCTCTCTCATCTCATCCGCGGGCGGGAGAGAGTATTTACCGAGCGCCGGGCGCGACGCGACGCGGACGTAAATTGAAACGACGTCGAAGATATGGTTCGCTGTGCTGCTGCTGCTGCTGCTGCTGCTGAGGCTGTGCGAGTGCGGGAGTGTTGGCTCAAGTGTATTGCTACTGTTGCGGGCCTTCCGTACCGCTGCCGGCAGAGGGAATCTCCAAGGTACACACGCACACACACACACACACACACAGACCATGCAGCCGGGTATAAGAGTCCCTCCCCGCGCTCCTTAAGCCACGAAGCTCAGGAGGAGCGCGTCTCTCTTATTTCCAGACGGCGTCGTGGTCCCGGGGGTCCCGCGGGGGGTCCCGGGGGAGGCGGGCTGGCCGCCGCTGCCGCCGCTGGCCGGGCCGGGCCGCCCTCAGCGAGGCCCGCAGGCTGTTGCATATCCATCCAGACTCTTTAATGGGCTGGAAGTTTGCGTGCGCCGAGACGGCAGCACAGCGACGGCGATGGGCCAAAGACGGAAGCTGTATTATGCCTTTTTGCCAATTATTAAAGGCCGAACGTAACGGCGCGCGCGCGCGGGTTCTAATACTGATCACGCCTGTTCCTGTTTTTTTTTTCTTTTTTCCGCGCTCACTTCTTCCTTCTCCGGCTCTCCGAACTTTTGTCCCTTTTCTTTTAGTTACGCCCCAGGAGAGTGCGTGCCCGCCCACCTGCCGTAAGGACCCTGAGAGCCCTGGGCTCGCACACACACACACACACACACACACACACACACACACAAACTGTTCTATTCTCGGGCTCCAGAGCCCGGAGTCAAGAGGATGGGAGGGAAGGGCCCTGCTGGGGGTTTGGGATCGACTCCGGGTCCCCCGGCCAGGCTCCGGGCTTGGGGACCCTCTAAGCTGGCCGTGTTTACAGTCGGGGCCTTCGGCCTGATATTTTGTTTGCAGTGTTCTGCCGCCGTGTCGTGCCCGGTGTTTCGTGTCGAACGCGGCCAGGACGACGTCCTCCGCGATGCGTGGCATTGGACCCGTTCACAAAACCACGTAACGCCCCCCCGTCCTGCTGTTACGTAACTTGATGGACAGTCGCGCGTGCCAGCAGATGGATGCCCCGACGGAGTGACCTCTCCTCCCCCCCCCCCCCCCCTGCCCTGCTCGTCCGTCCCACTCCACCACCACCGTTGCGGCTCATGCATACGGAACAACTCTACCTAGGACGTGCGTGAAAAAAGGAGAGGGTGAGAGAGAGAGAGAGAGAGAGAGAGAGAGAGAGAGAGAGAGAGAGGGGGGGGGGGGGGGCTGGGCCAATTGAGCCCCGGCACACCAAATAGTGCACGACCGGCGCCGCCGGGGGAGCGCCGCCGACGGCCGCCTGTCTCCGGACGATGACCCCCGACGACGACGGCGGCTCCGGTATTTTCTTTTCGGGGTGCGAAGTCGTCGCGTCGTTTTTTTGTTACTTTTATTTTTCCGATCTGATGCCGTTGCCTCCGCGCGCCGCCAGGGTGTCCGACCGATCGGCGAGGAGGTGGCGGCCCTGCAGAGGAACACATGTGGTCCGAGCCGGAAGGACGGGCGGACGGACTGACAGCGGGCAGACAGACGGGCGCTCACAGCTGGACCGGTCCCCATGGCAGTACACGAGGGAGAGGAGGGGGGGGGCTCTGCATTTGATTTGCACGCGATTACATCGCGAGTGGGTGAGTGAGAGGGAGCGAGAGAGAGGGAGAGAGAGAGAGAGAGTGAGAGAGAGTGAGAGAGACGGGGGAGTGGAAGGGTGGGATTAGCCTTTCCTGAAACAATAGCAGCAGCAGCAGGCAGCGACACGCGTACTGTCAGGGCCTGCCGACAGCGTGACATGTCACGTGACGTCAAAAAACAAATGCGGCGCGGCGTGTGATCGCCGTGTGTGTGTGTGTGTGTGTGTGTGTGTGTGTGTGTGTCTGTCTGAAGACGCTTCAGTGCTGTGTGCCGTGTGGGCCCCGTGCACCGCTGCGCGGCAGCGCTTGCTGTACAGTACCGGCGGCGCGCGCCGCGTGCTTCGCATCACTTCGCGACGGGAAAGTGAACGGCACGGTGTCCTGCTCGGCGAGGCGCCCCGCGCTCCGTGCTCGGCTCGGAGTAATCCGTGCTGATCGCGGCTGCCCTCACAGAGAGCTCAGCTGCTGCTGCTGCTGCTGCTATCTTTACTCTCCGTGTAGAAAGGGGGGCCGAGAGTGAGTTGAATTTTCCCCTGAAAACCACCGGCGCGCGCGTTCGGATCTCTCGCGGGGATATTGAGTGCGCCCGCTCACCGGAACGGATTGGTGCCTCTGCAGGCGCCGGGCGCCGGCAGCAGCGGGCCCCCTCTTACCCCCGCAGACCGCAGGGCGCCGCGCGCCGCGGCCCGGGCCGCGAGAGCGGCGCTCAGCTGTTAATACCACTTTATTTAAATAGCCGGATAGCGATCCGCTTTATTAGCCGGAGGGTCCGCGGAAGTGTCTCCATCTCTTTCGCTCCCTCTCGTACCTCCGCACCTTCCTGCTCTCGCTCTCTCTTTCTCTCCCTCTCGCTCCTCACCGGGTCGTGAACCCGATGCCACAGCGCCTGCCTCCGCCCCGCAGCCTCCGCCCACGCCCCGCGCCCACCCGACCTTAATTCAATTGTCGTCCCTGCGATCGCAGAGTGTCGTCCTGTGATGGCGTTGCCGGGAGAGTGAGTGAGTGAGGCGGGGGTGGGGGAGGTGACGGAAGAGAGAGAGAGAGAGAGGGAGAGATAAGGGGGGGGGGGTGAAGGTGGAGCGGCCTGTGTACTCATTTCCGTTGGGGCACCCGGTACGGTACTCGACACCTGCCGTGGCCGGCGCGGTTTCTCCCTCGTCGGCCATATTACCCGCCCAGGAGCAGCCCGGCCTCCGGCCCGGCCTGTATCCCTATGTGCCGCCACCACGTACAGCACTGCTGCTAGACGTACGAGCACACATTGATTCCACGTGTGCTCCGTGCATGTGTGTGTGTGTGTTCCTGTGTGTGTGTGTGTGGTACCAAAACACAATGGCCGCACACCCTCCTCGCGGGGGACGGGGGTGGGTGAAAGGCGTGTGGGGGTGGAGGAGGGGTGGGCCGGCACGTAGCGCCGCATCCCGCCGCACGGCGCCGCGCGGCCGGAGGGGCACCGGAGGGGTGGCGGCGGCGGCCGCACGCACCAAGCCGACCCGACACGCTTGGCGGCGCCGGGAGTGCAGTGCGGCCCCGGCCCGGCTCTGCTCTGCTCGGCTCGGCTCGGCTCGGCTCGGCTCGACTCGGCTCGGCTTCGCTGCCCCCGCGTTGCACGCTGCACTCGCGGTGCATGTGTGACAACGGCCGCGCCGCTGCCGCCGCCGCCGGCGCCGCTCCGCCCTGCTGTTTCCGCACCCGTGCACAACTTGTTTCTGCACTCACGGAGGGCGCAACGCCCCCATAGCCGTGCTGCGCTGCGTCTCGCCGTCGCTGTCCCGTCCCCTGCTGCTGCTGCTCGCGCTTGGCAAGCGGGGAGTATAGAGTCGCGACCAAAGAGAGGGAGAGGGAGAGAGAGAGAGAGAGAGAGAGAGAGAAAGAGAGAGAGAGAGAGAGAGAGAGAGAGAGAGAGAGAGAGAGAAAGAGAGAGAGAGAGAGAGAGAGAGAGAGAGAGAGAGAGAGAGAGAGAGAGAGAGAGAGAGAGAGAGAGAGAAAGATGTCAGTGTTGGTCGTCGTGGGGCGGCGACAAGTCGCGAAAAATAATAAAAATGAAGACTCCCCTCCGCCTCCCTGACTTACGCCCCTCTCTCTTTCTCTCGCTCTCGCTCTTTCGCTCTCGCCAGCCACTTGCGGCGACCAGCCGGCGCCACAAACACAATCGCCAGTATTTACCGTCCGTGTTCCGCTCCTCCCGCCCCCCCCCCCCTGCCTCTCTCCTCCTCCACACGGCGCCACGCCGCGCCGCGCCGCGCTCTGGCGCCGATCCACCACACAATTTACACGGGCCGTGTGTCGGCAAACTAGCCTCGGCCTGATCACACTAACGCCGGCACGGCACGGCACGGGCGACCTCACTAGAGCGATAGAGACGGCGGACAGCACAGTATGAGGCAGCCGGGGCCGGGGGGAGCGAGATAGAGAGAGAGGGAGGGGGGAGGGGGGGGGGCTGATCTCAGCGGCGGCGCCTTGCTTGTTAACATTTTCTCGGCCCTCCGCCGCCGCACCAGCTTGCAAGACACTCGACGCGTATTTCGCTTCTCTCTGGTTGTCCGAAATATGCATGAGGAGACGGAGCGCCGCGCCTCCGCGCCTCGCCGCGCCCCGGTTTTGTGTCTGAGGAGCGGCGGCGGCGCGGCGCTAAATGTGTGGTAATGCCGTTTTGAATGGGGCCATAACCGCAGCGGAGCAGCGGCACGGCACGCGAGCGAACGTGACGCCGCAGCGCAACAGTCGGATAAATATGCAAAATGACATGCCGTGCTCACGCCGGGCCGGGCCGAGGGCAGCCAGGGCAGCCGCGGGCCGCGGCCGGGGCAGGCATCTCCGGCGATGCGGTGACGCGCTGCGGTGGTGGCGGCCTGCCGGTCGGGGGCTACCGGCCTGTGGTCTTCAGCAACATAAGCTCGGACCAGGGCGTGTGAAGCCGGTAGGCTCGCAGCCATGCCCTTAATGTGTGTATACACTGATTGTCTCAATTCGCGCGCCTCTCCTCGTGTGTGTAGCGCGCCAACAACTGTCCGCCCTTCGTAAACACTCTCTCTTGCAGGCCGTGCCGTGCCGCTCTCGCCGCCGTGTCCGCCAGAAAGTGGCAACTTTTATTTTTGGGTCCCAAAGCGCGACGGCCTTGGCTGCCGCGCTCGCTGCGGCAGCTGCTGCGGTCAGTGAGGGGGGCGCGGGGGGCCGACGTGCCGGCCGGCAGGATGGTCAGAGAGAAAGAGAGAGAGAGAGATGTAGTGAGAGAGGGAGAGAGAGGCAGAAGGGAAGAGGGATGGCAGGCGGCGGGCGACGGGCTGATTGCTTCCGCCGCTGATACGCCGGTTGGCAAGGGTGCATACATCAGCTGGCCGTGCGGCGGGATATGCGGACATGCGGACGCGCGGGCAGCGCCGTGCAGCGGTGGTGACGTGACGCAGCTCGCGGACCGCGCGGAGCACGCCAAGAAGTGGAAGCCGCCGGGGGCCGCTGCGCCGGGGTTCGTTACGCTGTGAACGCCTTTCCTGTCGCGGGCTGCACCGCGCCGCGCCACACCGGACGACGCGCGTTTTGAATTTCATGCACAGGCCGTTCACCGGAAGCGGAGTGTAGCTTAAGTGGCTCGCGGTAAACGAGTGCGTCGCTCTCTGTCTGTCTCTGTCGCTGTCTCTCTCTCCCACCTCCCTCCCTCCCTCTCTGTCTCTCTTTATTACTCTCTCTCTCTTTATCTCTCTCTCTCCCACCCTCCCTCCCTCCCTCCCTGCCTCCCTCCCCCCCGTGTGCAGTGCAGTAGCACACCGCTGCATCGGGGACCTAGCGGTCACCGCACCTTATCGCCTCCGCCTTCGTGTTGTCACGTCATGCACCGGCGAGTCCTCTGTCTGTAGCGTTGCCGCACCGCGCGTGCCTTGCCGTGCCGTGCCGTGTCGAACGCGTGTCGCCAGGTGTGCAGGGAGCCGGCAGCTGCGCGGCGCGGTACGCGTGCCGCCGTGCCCCGCGTGTGTCGGCGTGCAGCACGGCGCCGGCCGCGTTGCCGGCGCGCTCCCCCAAGCGGAGCGCGGGGCCCGGCGGGGCCCGGCGGGGCCGGCACCCTCCGCACGGCCGGCACCCGGCGGTACCCGCGGCGGCAATCGAATGCCGATGGTCCGCTACCGGGCCGCCACGGCCGACACGGCCCTGCACTCCTGGCCGAGCCGATACAGCACAGTACTGTGTCCGATGGAGGAGGCCCCGGAGGCCCCAGTGGCGCACTCCCGCCCTCCGCCGCCGCAGAGGGCGCCCGTGTTAAAGTGCGTGGCCAACAGTTTCTGTGAATAAAACGACGTCCCTCGCGGTCCCGGATACCGCATGGAGGGGGGGGGGGGGGGGGCAGCCAGCCAGCCAATGGGCACCAGCTGCGTCCAGTAGCGCTTCCCCGCTCCGCTGCTGTCTCGCTCTCTTTTTGCCCCCCAACCCCCAAACGGGGAGTTTATTCATGCCTTGCTGCTGCTGCTCTCCCGCGGCGGCGGCCCGCGCGCGGTGTGGCACGCTCGGCTCTAACGCCCGCCCCGCCCCGCCCCGCCCGTCTAGACGGCTAAATCACGCGAGTCCGCCAGGGATTGTGCTTTTCGCCACATCCCTCTCTTCCTCTCCGTGTGAGAGAGAGAGAGAGAGAGAGAGAGAGGGAGAGAGAGAGAGAGAGAGAGAGAGAGACTGCTGTCTGCCCGGCAGTGGGGTGGGGCAGGCCGGAAGTGAGCATCCCCTGGCCTGGCATGGCCGGGCGTGGCCCCCGGCTGCTGCTCTTGCTCTGGCTGCTGCCGAGACTTTGGCGCTATTTCTGCGCTGCCCGGCGGTGACTCGTGTACCGCCTGCGGACGCGAGGGTAGGCCGGCCCGCGCGGCATGCGTGCACGCGGAGGACGCGGCTGCCTGCCCGCCGGGCGCCGCCGGGCGCCGGGGTCGGTCGTGGTGGTGTTGGTGGTGTTGGTGGTGTTGGTGGTGTTGGTGGTGTTGGTGGTGGTGTTTTGCGGCGGCGGACGCCCTCGCGGGCCCCGTTCTCACGGCGTGGTGGTCCCCCTAACCTCACCTCGGCCGGTGACCGCCCCGGCTGGCCTGCTGGCCCCGCGCCCCCTCACGCGCGACAACAACGCCGTGCTCGTTGACATTCTGGCGGCGCGTAGGCACGCAGTGCCGTGGCCTGTGGCCGGCCCGGCCCGCTCCGTTTCGGCACCGTACTGCGTTCGGACTCGCCGCCGGTTTGCCGCCCCCCCCCCCCCCCTCCTTCCTTTCTGGCCACATAAATGAAAGCCGGTGCGGAGGGCGCGCTCTCAAAGGGTTCGCCATCCCGTCCCTTCGGACCTCGCAGGCCCGCTGCGTCCCTTGTGGTGCGGGCCGCCCCGCCGGGCCGCTCCTCCGGGTCCCGGAAGGGTGCGCTCCGGTGCAGAGATTATCGCATCGACACATAACTCACCGGCATTACGCGTTATTCATGGCTGCGGGCCGAGGTCCGGTCGTTTAGCGCGCCCCGCCGCCGGCCGGCCATCCTCTCCTCCCCCAGCAGCGGCGGGGACGACGTCTACGATCACCGCCCGCCCGGCTCCGGGGCCTTTAATAACAAGAAGGACGCCGTCGTCGAGGGGTCAGGAGGAGGCACGCGAGTGGACCGGGTCAGTCTGCGCCGCGCCGCCCCCCAGCGGTCCTCGCTATGAGAAATATGTCGGCTGCGGAAGCCGACGGCGGGAACGCCTGCTGCTTATTTTTTACGGGGGCGTTGCCCGCAGGCGTTGTTGTTGTTGTTTGGTGTAATGAACACGGCCGGGCTCTCGTCTTCCCATTTAATGATGCTGCGGGGGAGGATGACGATGACGATGATGGTGATGGTACTGTTGGAAGTGGGTTATGGCACGGTGCCGCTAAAGTACCGGATCACATCACTTCATCCCAAAACTTTGACTGCTCCATTCTGAACGACACGGCATTTGCGCCGGCAAACTTTGAGGTTGTATGATCGTTAATCCGCATGGCGTTGACGTTAACACCCCATCAGCGCGGCAGCGGGCTGCTGCTGCTGCTGCTGCTGCTGCTGCTGCCAGGCCTGACGGAGCCCCGCGCCCCGCCCACATGTGCGTTAGGGGGATCCGCTGTGATCCGCCACGCCCCGCCACGCCCCGCCACGCCCCGACGCGGCGCCCTGTTTTACTACCGGCTTATGTACCTTTGCTAATTGTGGTTTATGAGAGCCCCCCCCCCCTCCCTCCCCTCCCCCGCACTGAGGGACCCCGCGGGGGCCCTACTCACGCATATCCATCCGAGGAGAAAGGGAAAGGGCTGCCGTCGGGTGGCACTGTCGAAAAAATGTAACGCGGTGATAAAAACGCGTTTACGGCGAGGACGGCGGCCGTAAATGTTAATTTAGAAATAATGCGACGTTTATAGGCGTGTGCGGAAAGTTGGCTCGGATTAGGTGTCTAATGGTCCGATGTGTTCTGGTTGCAGGGGCGATGGCTTCCTGGAGCCCTACATGGCGGGGCTGGGGCCTGACGCGGCCGCGGACGCCGAGCCGTCCGTGCTGCGCTCCAAGCGGCCCATGCCGCGGCCGCGGGCTAGGCCCAGGCCGCGGACCATCCTGACGTCGGACACGGACGACGACAACGACATCGACGACGACCTGGTCGACGACGAGGAGGACGACGACAGCCCGGACCCGGGCACCGCCGGGCCGACGGCGGCGGCGACGCGCCGCGGCACGGCGGCCGGCCGTCGCCGCCGGGCGCCACCGCGGAGCCGCAGCCGCTCACGCAGCCTGACGTCGCTGACGGACGGCGAGTCCGGCGACGCCATGGGCGGCGGCAACAACCGCCTCACCAACCACTTCAGGATCCTCGAGATCAGCGGCAGCCAGGGCAGCTTCAGCCAGGTGAGTGTCGCGCCGTCACAACGGGGGGCCCCGCGCCAAAACGTTATGCTGCTCCTGGCGGTGACTCATGCGAGGAGCCTCAACTGGAGTGCTGGCCGCGGCCGTGCCTGGCCGCCTCGCTGCCGGGCAGCGCCGGCCAGCGGTCCGTCCGCTTCATTAGATTATGTTCCCGGCGGCCCCCGCGGCCCCGGCGGCCCGTCCGTCCGGTTTAGCTGGAAGCGGTGACGACCGCCGGCCGCGCCGCCGCCGCCGCCGACACGACACGGCGGGGGGGGGGGGGGGGGGCTTGTGTTATCGTGCGGCGGTGCACAGCGGCGCGGCGCACGTACCGCGAGTCGGAGAGTCATCATATTGTTCTGATACTGACTGCCTCTGCATGAGCGCTGTGAGCGGCCGGCTCGGGGCTCTGGTGGTGGTCGCCGTTCGCCGAAACGGCCGCCGCCGCGCCGCACTCGTTCTGCCGGTCACGCGTCGAGAAGGCCGTGCCCCGCATATCGCCCGCCTCCTCCGAGAAGTGCGGCGGCACTGCGGCGACAGGCGGCGGCGGCGCGCGCCACGGCGGTATCGGCGCGGCCGTTGTGATTCGCGTATCGTGTTGTTGTGCGTCCCGCGAGCGCCGCACGATCGTGTTATAGTGCGAATCGGCGGCGGTATCGCATCGTCCTCCTTGTTGGGCGTGTGTGTGTGTGTGTGTGTGTGTGTGTGTGTGTTTTGGTCTGATGCCGCCACTTCTCTCCCTCTCGCTCCCCCTCACCACGGCCTCCAACGTTGTCCCACCACGTTCCCACTTACTCGGTTCTCTTTTTCTCCTCCTTTCTTTTCGTCGCTCGCGGTCGTGAGTTTTGAGCGGCTCGGCGGGGTGGGGGCGATAGAGGGCGGTGGCGGCGCGGCGCCGGCAGATACGGGCCGTGATGTGCCGCGATGCCGTGTGATGAAGACGCCCCGTGTTTTTACGCCCGTGATCCGGCCGGCCGGCGGCGCCCCCTCCTTATCCGCGGGGGCGCGCCGATCTCGTGTCGTGTTCCGCTCGGTTTGTCGCCACGACGGACGGACACGGACACACCGAGGCCGCCGCCGTCCCCTCCGCGGCCGCCACCGCCACCGCCCCCGCCCCGCCCCCGCCCCCGCCCCCGCCCCCGCCCCCGCCCCCGGCCCGCACCCCGAACGGCAGCGCCTTTTGATGTCCGATCGCTCCGCCACCACTGCAGCAACAGACCCCTTCGCCTCCTCCAGCCCCTTGCCCTCTCCTCTCTGCCTTTACGCGGCAGTTTTCGAGTGGGGACCGCGACGTTACCGCGAAAATTCCCACACCGCAATGATTCGCTCGAGCTTCGCCGAAATGCCGCTCCCCCGTTGGCATTTGCTAGCCATAGTCTCGGTGAGCCCTAATCAGCAGCACGTTACACCCGCCGTACTGCCGCTACGGCAACGCTTATTATTTTCTTGTTCAGCCAGCGCCCGCTGGGTAGGCAGGCGCATGCAGTCGTGTCGTGCGGGCCGGCCTACCCTCGCTCCCGCAGGCGCTCGGTCCGTGGCCGCGACGCCGCGGTCCTCCGGGTCGCCTCCATCACCGTGGTCAACGTGGACGAAGCCGGCAGGCCCTGGGCGCGCGCCTGTGACCCTGACCCGCCGGGTGCCGCCCTGCGGGGGGTCTTGTCGACACGCGCGACGGCGGCTTCGTAACGTTTTCGAATTTAGTCGGCGCGCGGCACGCGACCGTCCGGGACCACACCCCTCGGTGTCCTGTAGGGTGTCCTGGCGGCTCTTGTGCGTAGCGCCACGCCCTGCGGCCCCCGCTGACGACGCGACGCGCCGCCGGGGGGCGCCCCCCGCGGCCGCCGCGTTCTCTGCTGCTGCTGCCGCTGGTCTATACTTAGCCGCGCCGCGCCACGCCCCGCCGCCCGCCGCGGTCCGTATCAGCCTCTCTAATCTGCGCCCCCGCGTGTCCCCGCCGGGGGCCGCCGCGCGCCGCCGGGGGCGTCATGTGCGTCGTTAGGGGAGGTCGGGTCGGCGTCGGCGAGGACCCCCGCCGCCGCCGAGCGGCCGCCTGCAGCGACTATCGTCGCCCGCCCGCTTCCTCGCTGTTATCGCATCTCGATGGTGCGGGCCGCTGCGGCGCCGCGGACCGAGGGCGTCCCTCCGCGTCTCCCCCAGAGTCTTCTCCGAGAGCACGCAGTGCGTGTGGCGAGGGAAAACTCTGTCTGCACGTTCTAAAGACGCGACCTCCTAAAAAAAAAAGCGCGACCCTTCTGTGTGCGAGGAAGAATTTTCCTCCGCGTGCTCTGTTACGGCGAACGGCGACCAGACCAGAACAACGGCGGTCCGGGGCCCCGGAGCCACGGCGGCTCCGGGCGGCGGCTGCCCGTTATGCGGGGCACGTCCCGAACACGGCGCTGTGCGGCCCACAAACGCGCGCCGGAATTATTCCGGCGGTGTTCTTATTCATCTCAGAAAAGAGCTCCAAAAATGATAGGGAAGGGTGGGCGGCGGCGGCGCCTGTAGGAGGGCGGGGCGCGGGGGGATCCGGAGGCGCCGCAGCCCGGAGGAGCCCGGAGGAGGGGACTGCCGCCGGATTGCGCTTCGATCGCAGCGATCTCAATTCGCACGTCCTCCCGCGTCGTGTATCCCCCCCGCTTTCAATGAGCACCTCCGGGGCCGCCGAGGGTGTAGTAAGTCGGGGTCGCGTGGTCGCAGCGGGGTGCCGGCCTTGAGCACCTTTACACGGAACCATTCGCCCCTCAATGCCGCCGTCGTCGCTTTTCTTTCACCGATCCGATCCCATCCGCGCGGTTCCCAAACTGATGAGGCCTGATTTGGCCGTAAGCAGCGGGGCTGTTTTGTCCCTCGCGGGTTCGTGTCTGCGAGCCGGGTTTTCTTTTCCTTCCCCCTTCCCCCCCCCCCCCCTTTGTTTCCTTCCGCGCGCGTGAACCTGCGGCGGGCTGGGCGGCCGTGGCGGGCTCCGCGGGGCGCTCGGCGGGGTGGTTAGCGCTCGGCTTGTTGGAGCCTAATTGCGTTTGGAAAAAGTTTGCGAACGAACGACGGACTCACCGGGTCGGGCGGTCGGGTCTGTCGAAAAGAAGTAACGGGTGGGAACGGTCCCGGGGGGTGGGGGCGCGGCCGGGGCAGGCACGCCCGGCTGGATAGGCAGCGCCCCGCCCCCGCCCCCTGCTCCCGCCGCTTTTCCCGACTCCTTGTCCCGTTCTCGGACCGCACGTGCGCAACCCTTGAGCCGAACCAAACGGCTGCCTCATGGAGCGCATAGCGGCTGAGTTCGGCATCGTGACTGTGCGCGGCCGGGCCGCCTTGGGGGCCGCCTTGGGGGCCGCCGGCTGTGAGCGCTCAAACCCGTGCGCCTCTTCTGACCTGGGCCACGCCAGCAGGACGGGCCGGGGCCCCCACACACCCGGCGCCCGTTCCGCGGTGGAATGTAGGCTCTGCCAACCGTGAGGGACATTTTCAAAAAAAAAAAAAAACGCCCCTTAAGGAAAACCCGTTTCCCGTTTCTGCTGCCTTGTACAAGTTTTCAAAATATTTTGAATAAAATATTTTCTCCCTTCATTTTTTTGCCATTATTTTTGCTGAGATCGATGCACTAGAAAAATTGCATTGTGTGTGCATTGTCTTAGTCTCGGAGCTAGTGGCCCCTTCCGTGCTCCCTGAATGTGTGTCAGCCCGTCTGTCTGTCTGGTCGGTCACGCCAATGGCACAGAGCCGCGAGGACACACGCGGCGGCGAGGACGACATGACGTGCGTGCGTACCGCGCGGGCGCACCGGGTGCGGGCGCATTGCACGGGGGCCGCCGCTGGGGGCGGGGGGAGGGGGCAGAGAGCTTCAAGTATTTATGTCTTCATTTGCGGGCTGTTGTGAGGTACGAGAGGGGCCGGCGGCGGGGTTGTGGGTGCGGGATGAGGCGGCGGCAGCAGCGGCAGCGGCAGCGGCAGCGGCAGGGCGCGGCGGCGGTGGTCCTTTGTGCACCGCGCGCGTTTTAACTATTCAGTGTGTGGCCGCGGCAACGCCCCACTGCTTTTCGTGCGGAGCAGAGCGCGGGTAGCATAACGCGCGCCCAATGAATGAATGCATGAACGAATGCATTAATGAATGAATGAGCGAACGAACGGATGAATGGGTGCGTCATGAATGAATGGATGGCCGAATCCCAAGAGTTATGCACCGCCGAGCTCGGCGAGTGATGGGACAAGTTATTGCCGCCGATGCCATGCTGCTGTTCACGTCAGCCGTGCGGCACGCCCCAGCCTGCCCTGCGGCTCGCGGCCTCGGACGCACGGCGGTGCCGCGGCACGGCTCCAGATAGCGCACGCGCGCGCACGCACTTGTCACCATTGTGCTGCCGCCGTCCCATCCCGAACCTTAAACCTCCTCCTCCTCCGCCGCCGCCGCCGCCGCCGCCGCTCTGCTCTCCAAACTCGAGGAGAAAAAGATTCGGTGTCGGGTAAGGAAATGACGCCCCGTCAGCAGCGTGGGGCGCAGGGCTGGCCGGGCTGGCCGGGGCTGCAGGGGTGGATTTTTCAACCCTCGCGCTCTGTGCCTTTTCCCATCCGCGAGGGTGTCACGGCGGCGGCGTGTCGGGGCGGCGACGGGGCCGACGACTTCCCCGGTGACACCACGGCACGGCACGGCACGGCACGGCACGGCACGGCACACCCCGGCGCCCCCCTGGGGACGCCACACACCCCACACCTCCCCTACCCCGTCTGGATGTGTCGCCCGCGGGTGCAAATGACATCGATCTTTATATATTTTAAATTGATTTTCGCGGCAAGACAGAAGAGATAGCGTTGTCTTT
>CM049595.1:7394071-7561739 GCA_026979955.1 Megalurothrips usitatus | reverse complement strand
GCCCCGGCCGTGCTTACGGGGAATGAGGGCTGACACGGCTAGACGAGCGCCTGATACCCCGCGGGGCCCGCGCCTGCTGCCTCCGGGGGCCTCCTTCGGGCCTCCTCCGGGCCTCGCCCGGATGCCAGGACGCCAGGGAATAGAGTTTTCCAGCATGCCGTGGCGTCGGTGCAGAGCCGCCACCGCAATACAAACGCACCCGCGCTGCCCTGCCTCTCCCCGGCTGCACTTCTGCTCCGGCCCGGAGTCCGGCCCCGGGCGTGCTTTATGTCTCATTCTCCTGTGCGGGCTGCGGGCCGCTGCCACCGCCGCCGCCGCCGCCACCGCCGCCACCGCCGCCACCGCCGCCTGCCTGCCCGGGGTGAAGAGCGAACGGGAAGGGACCATACCGGGGCCCGGCGCGCACTGTATGGCGAGTAAAGTCTTCGCCTGTCGCTATCAATAAAACCTTGCATCGGCGCGGCCGCCAGCGCCCGCAGCGTGGGCCCGCCACACTCCACGCGGCCCGCGCGGCACCGCCGCCGCCCTGCTCCGGGCCGCACACACTCTTTCTGTCGCCACTTGATTCAAAGGGACTTTGTGTCCGCCTACGTACAAGGAGGAGAAAGGGATCGGCTGGCCGGCGGCGGCTTCCTGCAGGCCGGCCTCCGCCGGCACGCCACACGCACCCCGCGGCCCCCGCGGCCCCCGCGGCCCCCAGCGGAGGGCGACTGGCGACTCATTAGACGTATCGGCGCGCCCGTGCCGCCCGTCCCGTGCCGCCGGGGAACGGCCGGGTGACCTTTCGAAAAACGTCCGCGCCTGCCGCGTCAGTTTACGACGACTTTGAGGAGCGCAAATCAGTTCGTAAAGTCACTTTCGCGCGGGTCCCACGAATCTCGTTCGCGGCGTCGGAGCTACGAGGTGAATTTGATCGCAGCTGCGATATCCTTGAGGAGCTGAGACAGCGTGTGCTATTGTTTTGAATATGCCTGTAAGTCATACATAAAATTCACTCTTCTTCCGCGAAACAAAAAAAAAAACGCCTTGCAACAACAGGACGCGAATAAACGCGAGCAAAACTCGACGGCCGCGAGGCAATTTATTATTGTCCTTTCCAGTCGTGCCGCGCGAGCAGAAGGCGCGAAAGCGCGCGGATCCGGTTAATTAATTCCCGACGCGCGGCTTTCGGGAAGGCGTGGGTATGAGAAATCGGCACGGCCGCGCGCGGCGCGAGGATTTCTCATACCGCGAGTGCGGCCGCAAAGGAACCGAGCCAAGTCAAGCCGCCGCCGCCGCCGCCGCCGCCGCGCATCACCCTCCATTCTACATTTTTCTCCGCACCTTGTTTCGTTGTTTGCCCGCATAAATTCCCACTTCACGCGCGCGCGCATCAGAAACAGAATCGCGAAAAGTGCGGAGGGACACGCTTCTTTGCGCCTCCCGCCGCCGCGGCAGCCGCGGCCACCGCCATATCCTTCTCACGAACACTGACTGCCGCGCGGTGCTCATGCTGTTCATGCGCGCGGTGCGGCCGTCAGCCGTCCACTCCGCGACGCGTCGTCCTCCGCGTCGCCGCTCCCATTAGAGGGCCACTTCTTATTAATTATAACCCCATGAATGATTTAAAAGGCGCGTTAGTTTGCGCGTTTCCCGCCACCGCGCTGCCTTATCGGACCGCTGCTGCCGCTGCCGCCGTCCGGGGCCGCTCCGATATCGTCGTCGCTTCTGGCGTGGCGTTTAGTTAGCTCACTGCACGTGTGTGTGTGTGTGCGTGCGTGCGTGTGTACGCGCTGTAGTAGTAGTAGTAAGTGTCCCGGCGCCATTTTTTATTTATTTACAAGGCGCGCGCAGATCAGCACGGCGATACGCGAGGCTTTTGCTTTTGATTCGCGAGCCAGTGAAACTGGATACGGGTAAAGTGGTCTCGCCAGCAGCCCGGCCCGGCACCGCGGCTGCAGCGCTCTCCACGCGTCTCTCCGCCCGGCCCTGCCCGGCCGTCCCCGCGGCCTACCCGCCGACAAGCTGCTGTCCGCCGATCCAGTCCGCTGATTCGGCCCGGGCGATACTCCTTGTCGCTTGATTTATCAGCGGACGTTTATGTGCCGGGGGCCTCGGCAGGGGGCCCGCGAGGGCAGCGGCGGGGGCCGCGGGGGCCGCGGGGGCGGATGGGAACGCGGTGCAGGTAGGCTACTCGGCTTACCTGAGGGGACGGCGCCAGCGGCCCCGCCCTGCGGCCCCGCCCAGCGACTCCTCTCCCCTCCCCACCCCACTCCCCCAAGCCGCGGGACGCGGGATTGGCGCCGGCGAACGTGCAGCGGGAGCGCAAATTAGTGAGGTGACATTTGGGGCCGCCGTGTGCGTGTGGCGGGGCGGGGCGGGGCGGGGCCGCGGTGCCGTGGCGGAGCGCCCGCGTTATACAACAATACAACGCCCTGCCAAGTCCAGAGGACCCCGAACGATACAAATTTTTGAGACGTTTGGATTTACCTACTACGCGGGAAACAACTGTAACGACCAGTTCTCAGAGCGAGAACTTGTTCCTGTCATGTTTCTCTAAACTGCATCAATCTTTTCGACGGTTTGACCACGAGTAACTAAGAAAAGTACCACACCATTTTATTCCCATAAAATGCGTCCCCAGCTCGACGCTGACACCCCGCTGCTGCTGCTGCCCCGCCCTGCGAGATTAGGACGTAAACGGCGTAAAACGGGCCTAACGTAATTATCTCACCGCGCGCCTGTCTCACGTTCGAACCATTTTGCTCTCGTTCCCGCCTCCCCCCCTTTTTTTGTTACCCCCTCCCCTCTCCGCGGATGCGTTCGGAGGTGGATCGAGGCGGCGGCGCGGCGGGCTGCGGCCCAAAGGCGGCGGCCACGCCCGTTCCGGAGGCGGCCCTGACGCGTCGTTAACCCCGGTGAGTCCGCTGTTTTCTGAACGGATGCCGCATGATGCCCGGGTGCGCAGTGGATTAGCGGGGGAGGGGGGGGGGGCAGGTTGCCAACCTTGGGCGAATTAAGTTCTGATGAGGGTGCATGTGCAGCGCTGTTGCCCGCCTGCGCGGATGCTGCCGTGATTTGGCGGCGGCGTGCGTCCGAATTTCTCATACCCGTCGTCATTACAGCGGTAGCCCGCGCCGCTTTGGCCGCCACCACCCCTTCTTACCGACGACGGCTACTGCGTGCCCCTCTCCGGCGTCCCCGGAATGTCCCGGGGACGTCGTTCGACGGGGACGTGTGGAGCCTGCCGATGACGCCCCACGCCGCCGCCCGCACACATGGCGCCACCGCCGACCCTTGCCGAGTCATGCACGGAGGTCACGAAACTCGATAATTTCCGTCATCTGTACACCGGCGCCCGCCGTGCCGCCTCGAACTACGGCTGCCCGCGGCGTAATTCGGCAGTTTGGATTGACGACAATCGCCGCTCGGGCCGCCAGGGGGGACGACGCGGCGCGACACTGTGTCACGATGTCGCCGCACCGCCTCGTGGGTACGGTCAAAAGTGCTGCAGGACACTAACAAAAGAAATAGTGTCTCAGCCTGTGGACGCTGTCAAAAGAAGTAGTATTTCAGCCTCGCGACGACTCTGCGCGTTCGCGCCCGGCGAGTGAGTCATCAGCGGAGGAGCCCGCAGGGACCGCCGCCGCCGCCCATCAGCGGATTATTGATTGCCGTTTGATCGCTTACGGCCCGCTCCTCGGGCTCCGTCCCGCCGCCACCGCTGCCACCGCCGCCACCGCCGCCCACGTCACTGACATCATCGTCGGCGGGACCCAGTCTGCTCCATGTCAACTGTAGGCATTTCCAACGAGAGAACAGAGCGTCTTCCGTTAACGATCCCGGTTCGATATGCCTAGTATTGTTCTTCCGCTTCCGATTTCCAGCCTCTTTGGAAATGTCTGTTCATGTTCTTCCACTTCCGTTCTGGAGCCCCGTTGGAAATGCCTGTTCCATACCTTCCACCTCCACTCTCGAGCCCGTTGAAAATGCCCATTCATGTTCTTTTACCCCACTTCCGTTCTCCAATCTTTTCGGAAATACCTATTGCCTCTTCCAACACCACTCGCGACTAGCCGGGTGGGAAGCATTCCGATGCTGAGCTTCCGTTTTCGAGGCCGATTGGAAGAGGCTGATGTCGAGGCTCGGCGGGCCGGTGCCCCGGCGGCCGCGGCGGCCTTGCGCAGCCCTCGCGTCCTCACTGCCGCCGCGCCCGACCTGCCCAATCTAATGGGTCGGCCGTGTCGGGCGATAAGGCTGGCCGGGCTGGGAGCCGAGGAGGACGCGGCCCGCCTTTTTCGCTACAATATCTTCATGTTTTATTAGCACGATTCAACAGTTAGTTTTGATGTGGTCATCGCTCGCTGGCCGCCGCCGTGTCGTCGTCGTCGCTCCCAACCAAAAGCGAAGGGTGATGAGAAAATCTCGCCGTCGGTCTCTACTTTGGCGGGTCACAGCCGGAGCCGACGGAACAGCAGAGCTGAGCGGTCGCACTGTGTGTTATTCCTTTTTGAGACCCCCACGTTATGGACAAACTAAAACCTGAATCCGTTTTAACGCCCGGGGAGACATCGGAAGCGGACCGGGCGGCGTTGTCAGCAGCGAATCCCGTCCCGACCAGTCCGGAGGAGATTCGCCCCGGCTCCTGCCCGGCTCCTGCCCGGCTCCTGCCCGGCTCCTGCCCGGCTCCTGCTCCTGCCCGGCTCCTGCCCGGCTCCTGCCCGGCTCCTGCCCGGCTCCTGCCCGGCTCCTGCCCGGCTCCTGCCCGGCTCCTGCCCGGCTCCTTGCCCGGCCGTACGTGTGTTAATGAAGCTCATTAGCGTTAGACCCAAATGTGTTGATAAGACAGACCGAGAAGACGACGCGACGGCCACGGGGGTCAACCACTACGCCGCGCCGGTACTCTGCCAGCCGCCGTGAGGGCCGAGAAGAATATTAAGCAGAACAAACAAAAATTACTCCCCCGAAAACAACTTTTTTTTTATAAATTGTTCCCAAGGCGATGACGACGTTTCGATGTTTGATAACCGGAAATGAGTGGAATATTCACTCCGACGGGCCGCCACGGGCCGCCACGGGCGCTGCCCGCAGACAGGGCGGCGGCGGCGCGGACTACCGGCGCGATGCTCGGGGTCGGGTTTTATGACTTCATTCTCCGGCCGGCAGAGCGGCGGCCCCTCGGCCGGGACATTGGTTCCGGTTGCTCCGGCAGAGACAGCGGCAGCGCGGCGACGTCGCCGCGGTGCTGGTGCTCCGGGCCGCCCCGCCGCCGGGCCGCTCCTCCGGGGGCCGCCGGCCGCAACAGAATTAGTACGCGGCGGAATAAAGCGTCGTTTGGTCAGTTTGGTTGCCTCCGCTGCGCTGCTGCTGCTGCTGCTGCTGCTGCTGCTGCTGCTGCTGCTGCCTCCCCGGTGCGATGCGATGACTATCGCCCGCCTTCCGGCCCCCGCCGACCGTTCCTCCCGAAAGTTGAGGAAACGCTCTCCCGCCGATTACCATACTGGCAATCACACGCGATGCTCACACGAACACGCACACACACGCGGCGATTACCCGTGTCGAACTGCTTTTATTAAGACGCCTTAACTTATCGCCGCGCGTCTTCTAACATTATTTATTTAATTTGATCTAAATATGGGAGCGCGGCGGCGGCGGGGCGGTTTGTTTGGGGGCAAATACGTCCGCGAGCGATGTGCGCCGCCGACGCCGCGGCAGATGCTCTCCCCGGGGACTCCTGGTCAGACACGGCGGAGTGCAGCCCTCGGTGCAATGCAAAGCGGCCCGCACTTCATTGTGCTCACACCACGCGTATCCACGTCCGAGCGACACCGGAGCCCCCGACTGTACAAATGGAGCACTCTGGGGGCCGCGCGGGCCGGTCGGGGCGGGGCGTCACCAGCGACGACGCTCGCTGCAGCGTCCAAAATTCTTTTGGACATTTCCAACATAATGATATGGAAATTTTCAGCCACGAACTGCGTGGAAATTTTCGTCAAAATTTTCCACAGTGTGGTGCCAACTACACCGAACTACACTCGCCGTTCTGGGCTCTGGAGGGGTACCCAACTGGGCGTGCACACGGCTTTGGATGACGACGATGAAGACAATGATAATGAGGACGATGATGATGACGATGACGAGGACGATGATGACGACGAAGATGACGACGACGATGATGACGATCATCAACACCATTTCCCACAATCAGAGTGTGCTGATCAGCATAAACTGCTGCAGTACCGCCAACACCGCTAGCAGTTTGTCACAACTCGGACCGGCCTTAATGACGATAATGATGACGCCGATGATGATGACGATCAACATTTTCCCTCCAAACTCGTGCGCGCGCGCGGCTTGGCAGAGAGAGGGCCTTTGCGGTGGTGAGAAAACTGCCCCGGCGGCGGCGGCGGCGGCGCGCGTTTACGACGCTGCCGACGGCGCGGCCATTCCGTGACAAGAACGGCCCTTGCGGACGCCTCCTGACGCCTGTCGGCCCTGCCAAATTTATAGAGGGAGATGAATCTCCCCCGCCGCGGCCGAATGTGACGCTCATCGTGACGCGACGTGACGCGACGTGACGCGCGCGCTCCGGGCTTGATGATTGCAGTAATTACCTCCCTCTTTGTCGCTCCCGTTGCGGGCCGCGTTTTTGTTTCGTCGTCGTCGTCGTCGGGCGGCGCGGCGGCGGGGAGGTCTCCGGGGTCTCCGCGAGAGGAAGTGGGGGCGGAGGGAAGTGCTGGGCTGTGCGCTCTCCATTGACGCGTGAGTCTCGCCGAACCCTCCGCCGTTTTAGTCAAAGACATCGCCGCGGTCGCACTGAAGAGAAACTATAATCTACTTTGTTTTTACATTTAAAAAAATATTATTTCTGCCCCGCTTTTCGGCCCGCAGTCAAGAGTGGCAGCGGCTGCGGCGACTGACAAGCGGGGCGTAATCGTGACTTTATCGACCGCTCGGTGCGCGGCGAGTGTGTTTTACGGTAGAGAAACCCACCCGTAAGGCCCCCCCGCAGCTGCGAGGTGGCGGGGCGTGGCGGGGCGTGGCGGGGCGAGGCGGGGCGTGGCGGGGGCTGCTCATTTCACTACGCATGCGCGCGCGGCCACCACCACCACCACCGCCGCCGGCCGGCCATCGCCGCCGCAGCCCCGTTGACATTTGTTTCAAAGAATTATCGCCGTCAGGTCCGAGTCAGGTGCGCGCCGGACTCGGACTCGCGCTCTCTGTCTCTCGCCGCGCGCGGGGATGCGGGAGGGGGCGGGGCGAAGCCGCCGCCCTCTCTCTGTCTCTCTCTCCCTCTCTCTCTCTCCGCCAGCCACCACGGCTACACAACAACAACACTACCGCCACACTTCTCCGAAAGCCTCTCTCTCTCTCTCCCCCCCCCTCTCTCTCTCTCTTTCTCTCGCTCGTTCCCGCTACAAATTTTCCGCTACGTGTGTAGCAAAAGTGTCCGGGGGGCGCGCTGGCCCAGGTCGAATGTGATTTAACAGCCCCCTCTTGTTTCACCGGGCCGTGCGGCGGGGCCCTCTCCTCGCAGCGTACCTACCGCACGCTCTTTTGTGTCAAGTGATGAGCCGTTAATGTGTGGACGTGTTTTGTCGAGAACGCGTTTTACAGCCGGCGGCGGCCGGCCACGCAGGGGCCCTGCAGGGAGGGTGGCCGGTGCCCCGCCTGGGTGCCCCGCCTGGGTGCCCCGCCTGGGTGCCCCGCCTGGGTACCCCGCCTGGGTGCCCCGCCTGGGTGCCCCGCCACCCGCACGCATCGCCGTGGTCCGGCACGACGCCGCCGCCAAACGTCTGTTGCAGCGCAGTGCACACCATGTCGCGACCAAGTCTGTGGACGTCGGTCAAAACACACTGCACACAAAAATTTAAAAAAATGATATTTTAAATAATTTTAAAATAAAATTTGCAAGGCTGTGCACAAAATTTTTATAAGTTGACAACACTCCCCTTTAGTATTCTGAATTCATTTTTTTCTATCTGGATATATTTTTTTTTTTTGAAATGTGGGCGGGCTTTGTCCCTGCTGGCCGCGTGCATACCGCGAGGCGTGAGAGCGGCGCCGCGGTAGGCGGGCTGGCGGGGCGGCGGGGCTGCGGGGCCGCGGCGGGCCGCGGTGGGGCGCGGTGGGGCGCCGCCGTGGTGGGGCGTCGCGGCGCCTCCGCATTGGCCGCGCCCCTCCTAGGCGCCCGCTTCGGCCGCGCGGCCGCCGCACCGCCGCACGCCGCACCGCGCCGCGCACGGCCCGCGCGGCGTGCGCAGCTGCGCAGCTGCCCAGCGGGGTGGCGGCACTGTTGGCAAATTGCGGCCAGTTTGTGCCGCTGGGGGACCGCGCTCCGCGTTCGCTCGGGTCGTTTGGCAGGGTGGTTAGTTGGGGGCAGCAAAAAAAAAGCAAAGTGGGAAATAAAAAAATAAAAATAGGGCGATCCATCTGATAAGTGAACGTGTGCGCAGAGCGCGTGGCTTCCCGGTTTCTGGCTCTCTCTCATCCGCGTCGGATTTGAAATTAGTCCTGAGACGCGTGCGAATGTGAAAATGACTGGAGAGGAGGCGTTATGCTGAGGGCACACCTGCGGAGGGCGGCGCTGTGCTCACGGGTCCATAGGCACTGCTTGGCCGTACCTCGCCGTGTGTGTGACGAAGCTTATTGTGACAGTCACAGCGCGGGGTCACGGGACAGGAATGCTACCCCCACTCCTCCACCGCTCAGCCCTACATCAGGGCACTCTAATCTGCTCCCGCGAGCGCGGTGCCGCGGCCGCATCGGCCGCATGGGCCGCACGGCAGCGGCGATATATCGTGATCGTTAGTCATAAAAAGGATATGGATTGGGAAAAGAGGAAGCAAAAAAAAAGGTATGGCGCTGCGGCGGTGCAGCAGCTGCTGCTTAGAATATATCCTTCTAGCGTCGTAACCCAGTACTATCATACTTAATCACACACCCGCGGCGTTCTAGCTCTCACACCTAATAGCGTTTGCATTCTAGACCCCATTTGTTCTTTCCGACCGTTTTTTTTTTAATTTCTTCTTCTTCTTCTCCTCCGTACCGCGGCCATGCCGCCGCGCCGCATTCGCGGCCCGTAATGAGTATTTTGACTTCTTTCTTCACGGCGAAGCGAGCCGATTCGCAGCGGCGGCGCGTGATCGATTATCATCATTATTATTACTGCAATCATGACTATTATTATAGCCATTTCTCCAGAGCGCCACCAGCGAAGGTGTGATGCCGCAGAGCGTTCCCATAAGGCAGCCGTGGGAGGCCCCGCTGTCCACCCTCACAGCCCATCCGGGGCACTCTTGTCGGTGCACACCGCCCGCCCGCCCCAGCTGCTCCGTCCCGGGGGTCCGCGAGGGGTCCGCGAGGGGTCCGCGGGCTGCTCGCATGCCACCCGGCCCTGAGAGGTGCGATTTTTCACCCGGCCGGCCGGCCACACGGGGAGCTTGTTGGCCGCGCGGAACAGCCGGCCGGCCGGGCGGCGGCGGCGGCGGCGCGCCCACGAAGAACAGCCGCCGCCACCGCCGGAGCAGCCTATCCGTGCCCGGCCGACTTTCCCATATTTTCTGTAACACTTAGGACACGCACGCCGCCACGCACACGCACACACACACACACGCGCACATGACACAAGCCCGCGTGCGTCAATTTTGCCTCCGAGAGAGCAGGCGTACGTGGAGGATGTAATTTTGCCGACGTTTATGAGCTCACATGCACGGCGCGGCTCTTAACAGCGAGCCCAGCCCGTGTGTGTGTGTGTGTGTGTGCGTGTGTGCCGCCCGAGCTGCTTCGCGGCTTCGCGTACGCCTCGCGCCACGGGCTTAAATCTCGCCCCGCTGGCGTGGCCGTCGCGGCTTGTTGCTAGTTGCAGGACACACACACACACTCGCACACACCTCGTAGGCCGCCGTCGTGTACCGGCGGAGCCACCCTCCTGTCCGGCCCGGAAACCACCTTCGCTACAGCATCGGCGCGAACTATTTGATATCAAGTAAATCACCCCCAAAAAAAATAAAAAAAAAATAAATGCATGGCGCATAAAGAGAGAAAACGTCTTAAAAAGACTCGTTGGCGGTATGGCGGAGCGTGATGTGCGCCCTGCTTCATAAATCGTCCGAAATTATGTCGTCAGTCAGGAAGGGAACCCCTGGGCGCCTCGCATTGGCAGGTGCGAGTGTGTGAGAGTATGTGTGTGTGTGTGTGTGTGTGTGTGTCCCCTATAGTGCACTCACCGTCCGCGGCCTGGCGCCCCCCGCAGCGGTCGGCAGCCGCCACTCCGGTCCCGTGTCCCGCAGCGGCAGCAGCGCAGCAGCAGCAGCAGCAGCAGCAGCAGCAGCAGCAGCAGCAGCAGCAGCAGCAGCTCGAGGCCCTCCACCACCGTCAGCCAGCCAGCCGGCCGCAGTCCGCCGCCTTTCTAGGTTCTAGACTTGAGTTAGGGTTTCAAGGAAGGCCCCGATAATGAATACAACATTTTACGAGCCAATTATGATAACCTGGTGTGCGACTGCGGCGCGGCGCCGGCGGACTGTGTGCGAACGGCTCCGTATCTCTCCACTCAGCGGCCCGTCCCGGCGCGGTGCTCCCTTCCCTCCCCAAAGTGACGCGCGGCGTCGCGCTTTGCCCTTTCGCCAAACGCCTGTGCTTATACCTAGAAAGGGCGGATGGGACACAACCTGCCACGGCCGCCGCAGGCCCCCCCCCCCCCTTCCTTTTTCAAGGACCGGTCTGTTATTTTCACTTTTCGCCCGGCGGCCGCGACGCGGGGAGACCGCAATGTTTGTCTGCGCCACACGACGTACGGCGTACGGCGGCGTGAAAGCCGGCGTAAAAGTCAGAGTCCGCCGCCGCCTCTCTTCCCACGGCGGCCGCCGGGGCGCGCCAAGGACACCGAGCGCAGGCTCAGCGTGGCTTAGCGCCGCCCGCTGCTCAGCGCTCTTGGCGCGAGCCGCGAGTGAGGTCATGTGCCGCGAGCCCCACGCCACGGCGGCGCCAATCAGCCCGCCAGGGGGGCGTCTATCGGGGAGCCATCGCCTCTCTAGCGTCACTCTAGCGGCCCGCGGCCCCCACTGGCGCCACGCTCGGGGGGGGGGGGGGCACAACAAGGAGTCTAGTTTGTTAGGTCCGGCCCGATGGCACACACGGCGCCTGCCGGGTGGGCAGCCACGGGCCGCTGCACGCGCGCGTGTCGTGCGGGCGGCCTACCCTCGGCTCTCGCAGGCGCTCGGGCGGCGCTGAACACGCCGACACCACCACCCCCGCTCCTATGAACGCCGCACAGGAATTTCTCGCTGTGCACCGCCTCTCCCCCTCGCTCTCTCAGTTTATTTTGCGCCTTGACTGATAGTACATGCATTGTCGTCAGAGCAAAGCGATCGTCGTCGTGTTGTCGTGCATTTGTCGCGGGGGAAGCGGCGGCCGGCGGCGGGGGTCGTCGTTAATGAGGGAGATGGATCGCGAGGATGTTAGTAATGAGGATTTTACTGTTCGCCGCCAGCAGCAGCAGCAGCCCGCTCTAGCGGCCGGGGGCAGATTTATCAGTCAGGGATCCTATGCGCTCCCGGCTCGACACGCGGACGGAGACGGGGACGGGACGCGGGCCTCCGCGGGATGAAACGGCGGCGGAAAAAAAAGGGGGAAGAGAAAAAAGAATATGTAAAGCGCTCTCTGAGCGTCGTACGTACACAGCGGGGCGCACCGCGGAGAGTGAATAATTAAACTCGCGGACTCCGTGACGATAGAGCCGCGCTGCTGCTGTTCGCGTGCGCGCGGACGCGTGTGCGGCACGCGGCGGCCACGCAGCGGCCACGCACTGTCACGGAGCGGGCTGTGCTGTACCCGCACGGCGCGCTCTGCACCGTAGCGTATGTACGCGCGGCACGAGCTTGCCGTCGTGTCTGCTGTCGCTGCTGCCGGCATTGCGAAACACGCCCCCAACAAGACGCTCAGTTTTTTAAAGTAACGCTTATTATGAATGTTTTTCTAGGGTGCCAGAAATTGTAAATTAAAAACTTAATACGTTTTTGAAAACTCCTGAATTTTTTGTTTTTTACATTTTTAATAACTTTTTGAATTGTTTTGGATATTTTCTCCCCGTTACAGGGTCACCCCTTTACTTAAGCTCATTCTTTGGCTGGGTAGGCAACCTGCGAGCAATCCACGCGTGCGTGGCATGCGGGCTGGCCTATCCTGGCGCTTGCAGGCGTTCTTCGTGTTGCGCCGAAAGAAACAGAGCGCCGGCGTCGGCGAGTCACCGTGGACCTCTTTTTTCGCTGTCTCCACTTTTCAGTCCGACCGACGACGGCGACCGCGGAGGACAAGACACTGACAACGACACTTTCCATAAAATCAGAGAGAGTGAGAGAGAGAGAGAGAGAGAGAGAGAGAGATAGGCGATGCGCTCGCGGCTGCCGCAGCAGGAGCATCGGAAAGCGATAATATTTTCCGCGGGGCCGTAATAATATAAACACGGATGGCCACTCCGGGCCGCGCTTGTCCGGGCTAATTAATGCGCGGAGTAATCAATGGCGGCCATACGTCTTTGTCCGGGCGCACGGCGCACGGCGCGCACGGCCGCGGCCAGTCGGTGCCGGCCTTGATCAATGAGAGAGGATCAGTGCGGCGGTCAGTCCGGTCCGGCCGTGTCACGGCTCCGGGCACCGCCGCCACCGCCGGCACCGCCGCCACGGCCGCAGCCAATCCATCGGATGGACGTCAAGAAAATTCGAGTGCGCCTCACTGAATGGCACACAACAGGCCGCCGCCGGCCGCCGCCGACACGGACACGGTCGGTCACAGGGCGGTCAATCGGATTTCGCTGTTACGGCCGCGCGTCTGTCCAGAGGAGGGTAACGAAACGGCCGGGCTGGTGGAGCCGGCCGGCTGGAGACGGGCGCTGTCATACTGTCATGTGCGCCGCCGGGGACCGTCCGGCAGCCACGACGTCGTCCTCCCTCTCAGGGGGAGCCGATGACGGCGGGGCGCGGGGTCGGGCCGGGGGCCGGGCCGGCAGCGTGTCCCTAGCGCGTGGAGTATCTCCGGGCGGCCTCCGCCTGCACGGGGCCGCGGCAGGGAGCAGGGAGCGGGTCACGACTTTGTCCGGCCAAACGACGGATTGATTGCGGGTAGGGCCGGGCTGCTGGGCCGGGCTGGGGCTGGGCCGGGGTATTCGCATCGCGATGTTGCTCAAGTAGTGGCGGCGCTGGACTGGGCCGCTGCTTCGCTGCTAGGGCTCGACGGCGTGCCGCGGCACGAGGGAGCGGGCGGCGTTGGCGTTTCCCAAGAGCTGCTCTGTGCCTGTGCCCCGGCCGTGCCCTGTCAGCAGCCCCGGCGCAGCGCAGCGTGTTGGGTGGGTGCAGGCAGGACATTAGCGGCTCCTCTCGGGGTGAAAGCAGCGGCAACTGCGCCGATCTCACACGACCGCGGGTTCGAATACCGCCGCGCGGCGCGGGGACACCGCCCGTTTCTGTCGCGATCCGCACCGCCGATCTCATCGCTCTGGCCATTCACTCTGCCAGGGCTGGCCGCGGAGGGGGCGCGGCGACGGGGGTGGCGGCGGCGAGCCCCGCCGTCGACGGCGTGCTCTGGTGGGGGGCGCGCCGATCGTGGCCGGCGAGGACGGCGACGTCGCCAAGGACAGCGACTCCGGGGCCACCTCCGAGGGTGGCGACGACGACAGCGAGGTTCGTGGGCAGCAACGTGCTTTGCTCTATTCCCATCACGAAAAAATATTTTGCTTTAATAAATTTTCGCAGCACACAGTACTACGGAAATGCCGTGAAACAGGGTGGGGGTTAAATTTATGGCAACTCGTTTTGTACAGCAGGCAATTACAGACCGACCCGCCGCGCCGCACGCCGTGCAATGTGATCCGAGCCATTACTCGGGACTTGAGCGATCAGGCCGCTGCCGAGCGCTGCTATCAAGTCTGGAAACTAAACTGCGCCCCCCCCCCAATCCGCTGTGTTTATGAGCAAGGTCCTCTTCTAGGATTCGGCAGAGGATGATGGCGACAATGAGGACGAAGACGATGACGAGTCTAGTGAGGACGACGAGGACGAGGAGTCCGACGAGGATGACGACGATGAGGACGGGTCCAGCAGCGACACGACGTCGACCGAGTCCACCGGCGAGTCGTCGGACACCTCGTCGTCCAGCACGTCAGTCTCGTCAGTCGACTCCCTCGCGGCCGACAGTCGCAGGTCGTCGGTCGCCGAGCCCCCGTCAGTGCGGGCAGGTACATCCGGAGGCGCGCGGCGAAGGGTGCACCGGGCGAGGCAGCAGATGTCCCGAAAGTTGTGGAAACCTGAGATTGTCAGCGTGGTGACCGCTCCGGTGCAGACGGTGCCAGGACTGGCGGTAACGTGCTCGTGAGGGCGCGGGGGCGGCGCGTGGTGGTGGAGTGCAGCGACTCCCCGGGCGTCGGCGGCGTCGGCGGTGCCGGCAGGGCGCCCCTCGAGGTGCACTCCCCCGTCGAACGACGCCGGCGCTCCTCGTCCGAGGAGAGCGACCGCCACCGTGGCCGGGGCGGGCAGCAGGGACGCGGCCCTCGACCTCGCGTGCAGCGCCCGCCGGCCCCGCCGCCGCCGCCGCCACCCCACGCCGACAGCCCGAGGTTCCGCGCCACACCGTCGTCCAGGACACCGACCGCGCCCGCCACTCCAGGAAACCGTGCGGGGGCTCGGAGTCGAAGCCGGGTCAGTCCGGCCGGCGCGTCGTCGGTGGCCGCGACTAGGGTGTCGTCCTCCGCTCGCACCGGCGCCGTCCCCCATCGGCCGGCCGCCCTCCTCGCGCGCACCGCAGACCCGCTGCCCCGTCCGCGGCCGGCGCCGCTAATATCCGGCGCCCGACGGCGGCTACAAAACGACAAAAACATGCCACAAGTATGGGAGATCCGGAGCTCCGATGTAGAGGGTTTCGGAGCGCCTGTACCGCGACGGCTTGTGACAGGTCGTGTCACCGGCGCTGGCACCGCCGTCCAGCCTGCTGCTGCTGGACACGACAGCCTCGTCCCCGTCCCCGTCGTCCTCCGCGCTTCCGAGCAGCAGCAGCGAGTTCACGACAAGCACGTCCTTCACGACCTCGACGAGCAGCTCCGGCACCGGGACCTCCGACGGCAGCATCGACGAGCCGGACAGCCTCAGCGCCCTGGACCTTAAGCTGCACTCCATCTTCTATAACTGACCCTAAAGAAATTAACACAGTTGCGACAAAAAAAAAGAAAACGAATACATGAAACGTGAATAAATGGGAAACATAGTCTGATAATCAGGCGGCTGCATGGCGGCTCAGGCCCGTTGGCTCCGATATCTCGGGGGGCGTGCGCGCCGCCTGCCCTGCCGCCGCTCACCGTCCTCAGTGACGTGACGCGGCGCTCCGAGTCCACGTCGCGGCCCGCCATGCCCTCGACGTAGTCCGGCCCGCAGCCCGCCATGGCCTCGCCGCGGTCGCTGCTGCGGCCGCTGCTGCTGGCGGCGCTCGTGGCGGCGGTGATCGCCAAGTGCGGCGAGGACTACGAGGACTCCAAGCACCTGCAGGAGCTCCGCAAGAAGCTGCTCTGCCGCTACGACGCGGACGCGGGCCCCACGGTGCGGCCCGGCGGCCAGACCTCGGTGCGGGTGCAGCTGCTGAGGACGCGCATGGACGTGGACGAGGCCAAGAACTCCATGACGCTGTACGGCTACCTCATGTTCATCTGGCCCGACGAGTGGCTCCAGTGGGCGCCGGCCGAGTATGCCAACCTGACACGGATCTACGTGGAGGCGTCCGAGATCTGGACGCCCAAGGTCGCCACCCTGGAGGCCCCCAACAAGGTGTTCAGCGGCGGGCAGGTAAATGTCGCGGTCGTGGCCCGGGTGTCACGCGCCGGCAGCCTACTGTAAGCGTCCCGGTGCAGGCCCTCATTATGAACGGCACGGTGGTGTGGACGGTGCTGACCCCCGTCGTCGCGCCGTGCGTCACCGACGCGACCCGGTGGCCGTACGACGTCATGTCCTGCAACTTCTCCCTCGTCAACCTCAGCCCCTCCACCGCCAAGATGGAGAAGAGCCGGTTCCAGATCAGCCTCGTCAAGAGGAGGTCAGCCCAAATTTGTACATATCTAGTTGTTATAAATCAATTACCTTGATTTTTTTTAAAGTGGCGACCCCCGCGGCTGTGACCGCGCTGTGTCTTGTGCAGGAACAAGGGCTGGTCCATGACGAAGATGAAGTTGTCTCCGTTCGCGGGCATCGCCGGCACCGCCTTCCAGGACGGCCTCCTGCTCCAGGTGGTGGCGCAGCGCAACAGCGACCAGCACGAGGCGTGCGTCGTGGTGCCGAGCGCCGCCGTGGGCTGGCTGCTGCTCGCGTCGCTGTGGCTGCCCGCCGACTCCCCGCACCGGCCCATGCTCCTGTGCTCCGTCATCCTCACACAGGTCAGCGGGCCGCCGACGTGGGCGCGACTCGCATAAAAAAAAACTTCCTTTTCGTTTTGTTTGAAAATTTTTGTATTTTTAAAAACCAGAACAAAGTTTTAAAATTGGTACAAAATTTTTTAATTGGAACAAAATTTGAAAATCAGAACAAAACTATGAAATCAGAATAAAATTTTGAAATCAGGACAAAATTTGTAAGTAAGAAGAAATTTTGAAGTCAGCACAAAATTTTAAAATCAGAGTAAATATTATTGTGAGGGCGCGATTTGTGCGCAGGTGCTGCTGAACGTGGCGGTGGCGATGCGCATCGAGGTGGTGGGGACGCACGCGCCGGGGGTCCTGCTGCTGCTGCGCGACTCGCTGCTGGTGTCCGCGGCGGCGCTGCTGCAGTGGCTGCTGGCGCGCTGGCTGCTCACCCTGCCCGACGACCACCGCCCCGTCTGGCCGCTCGCCTACCTCGCCGACGTGGCCCACTTCGCGGCCAGCCCCGGGGGCGCGCGGCTCGGCCAGGTCCTCGTGCTGCCGGCGACGACGATGACGTCGGCGCCAGGCCGGAAGACGGCGTCCATGGCCGCCCTCACGGACCGGGCCGCCTTCCTGGTGCTGGTGGCGGCCACCGCCCTGCTGGCCATCCGTCTCATGCCGTGAGCGCGCCGTGCTTCCTCCCTCGAGCGCCTGCGGACCCCGGGGTAGGCCGGCCCGCACAGCGCCGGCGCGTGGAGCGGCGGCGGCTGCCTACCCGCCGGGCGCCGTGCGGCTCGCGAAGCGTCGCGGACGCTCGGCGGCCCCTCCCGGATAAACCTGCCATCGATTTCTCCATCCCCTCGCATTTTTCTTACGTGATACCTTGGAATGATACGAATAAAAACCAGAACAATAATAATAACAATAATAATGAGAATAATTGTCCGCCGTCGCTGCATGGCATTGTTCTGCCCCGCTCCGCGTCACGACCACCGCTTGTCCCCGGCGTCGTGCCCACATATGCAGCCCGGTCTAATTGTCTACAACGAAAAGCCAGGCCATGTCGCATATAATGCGCGGATCCATGTCGGGCTCAGGGGGGGGGGGGGGGTCAGGAAATATGAACACGTTAAGCGGACGGAAAAAGGGACCACTCTATTTTGTTGTAGGGGCGCTCGCTCATTGTCCGCAGAGGGGGCGGGGGCGGCTCGTGGAGCACGATGTGGCGGCGGCCTCTGACCTGCCGGCCCACGGCCGCCGCTCCCCTCCGCTGTCTCCGCCCGCCGGCCGCCAGCAGGCGCCAGCGCCGACGACCCCCGAGACCAGTCTTCGCATATTTTCGACGCTGCGGTCCGGACGCTCCCTGCTGCGCTGAAGGTCATCGTCTCGTCGGCGGTGGCGGCGCCGTCTAGGGGCGCCGCGCCGCGCCGCTCCCCGTCTTGTGTTTGATCCCCGCCGTCGCGGTGGTCAGTAATCAACACCGGACGGACGTGTGAACGCTAAGTGCGGCCGGAGCGCGGCGCGGCCTCCGCCGCCGCGGCCAGCGGGTGTGGCCAGGCGTGGCGCGCCGCCGCCACTGGAGCGGGTAATGCCCGCCTTATAGAATGTGGTCGGCGCGGCGCGGCCGCCGCCGGGATGGGACGGGACGTGTGCCGCCGTCCGTCTCTCTCGCACCGATGGGGGGCGGGTCGTGTGCCGGCGCTGCCCGCGCACGTCTCTCTCTCGCTCTCACAGGAGGGGGTGACGCTGTGTGCCGTGCAGTGTGATAGAGTACAGCAGACGCGCCCACGTCTCCGTGGACGCCGACGCCGACGTGGTGCGGAGCCGCCGCCGCCGCCGCCGCCGCCGCCGCCGCCAAGGGCAGTGGCGCCTCGTCCGTGCATTTTTTCTGTGGGCTCATTAGGACCAGGTGTGTAAAGTATAGGGGGGCTGTGAATCGTCCCGCCCGACAGGATGAGGAGGAGCTTCGGCGGCAGCGGCGGAAAGGCCACATCGGCACCTGCTGCAGCACCCCGGGGACCGTCCGGCAAAAGCCACCACCCCGATCGATGTCAACAGACAAGCACACAGTGCAATATCGCAAAAAAAAAAGTCTTTGTAGTACAAACAACAGGGAAGGAAGTGGTGCAGCTTTGTACGGATGGAGTACCGCGTGCTGCGGGCACTGCGGGCTGGGAGGGGAGGAGGGGGGTCCGTGGAGTTATCGCCCGGCCGGGTGGGTTCTGTCGGGCCGTGAGCAGAAACACGTCACACGCGTCACACGCCCATCTGTCAGGGGGGAGCTCGGCCTCGGCCCACACCACAGCTCTGCGAGAGCGCTCCTCTCCCGTACCGGGCCCGCCCTGCCCTGCCCTGCCCGGCGCTCCGCTGCCACGGCGGCCACGGCGGCCACGGCCTACTCGGCGCGGAGAGCTGCGCGGAGCCAGCGGAGCCGGCGGGGCTCGCAGCGGGGCTTCTCCCCCGCGCGCCGCGGCAGGGAGCCCCCAGGGGGGCCCCAGGGGGGCGCACGCGGGCTCACGCCACCGGAGGCTCGTGCTGCCAAATCAAACCGTTTCATCATGCGGAGCAGCGGCACAGCGGCGGCGGGCCTGCCGCTGTGTGCGCGGCGGCAGCGCCCCGGCCACTCCTTGTGGTGCGATTTCACACATACACACACAGACAGACACACACGACGAGAAGAGAAATACGGCGTAGGCGGAGGTAGTCCAGGACACGCCAGCCCAGCGGAGCTGTCTGATAGTAGTGCAGTGCGCGCGGTTGTCTGTCAGTAGTTTACGGACAGACCCTCATTCCGTGTTGGTCACTTCCCGAGTGCAGTGAGCTGAGGTAGTGAGTGTGTGTGTGTGTGTGTGTGTGTGCAGCGGCGATGCTCTGCAAATGTTTGCCGGGCCGCCTGATGCGCTGCGCCGCTCTGCACCCACCGCCAAGGCTTGTGGCTGCCGCGCCTCCGCCTGAGGCACGTCGTCACAGTCCAGACCGCGGGGGGAGCCAGGAGGCGCCAATAAACGGCGCGGCGCCGCTATTATGCGGTATTCGAAGCCGCGTCGCGCCAAGTGTTCGAACCCGCGCCGCCGTGCGCGGAGTGTTCGAACCCGCGAACCCGCGCTCAGGACGGCTCTGCGAACTAGTAGATTATAAACGGATCGCCGCCCGCGCAGTCCGAACCCGTTGCCGATTACTCCGCCTGCCAAAATAAAAGCAGAGCGAACAAGGGGAGCTCCCGCGCCGCCCGCACAAGAACGAACGGTATTCGAACCCGCGGCGGCGGCGGCGTGTTGGAGGTGCCAGTCGCGGCGGCTATCGTCTCAGGCGATAGGGTTGAAGGTAGGTGGGGAGGCGGGAGGGGGGGCGGCAAACGGCCACGGATCTCACGTTTTATATTGAAGTCGGGCGGAGGGCGGGGGAGATGGCCGGCCCGTGTCGGGCTGGCCACCGCTTGACCGAGGCCCCTCCGGGCCGCGTGTGTAAATAACACGCTGCCGGCGGGCCCGGCGGCAGGCGGGTTGCCTACTTGGTTGCGTACTTGGCCGTCTACTCGGTTGCCCCTTCGGTCAACTACTCGGTCGCCCACCCGGTTGTCAACTCGGTTGCCTACTTTGTTGCCTACGCGGTAGCACGCTCGGTTGCCTACTCGTTTGCCTGCTCTGTTGCCTACCTCACCAACCTGAGGTAGGCGCACCACCAACAACACCGCCACATGAATGACTTTGCGAGCCCTGCCCGCCGATATCTCCCCGCTGCTCTGGACTGGACGCGAGCGTGTCGATTACTCTTGTTACAGGATTCGCCTGCTTTCTTGAAGTTGGCAGCCGCGCGTTCCTTTGCGAATGCGGGCGTCGTGTTGGTTGCGCCTGTGTGTGTGCGTGTGTGTGTGAGCCAGGAGCAGCGCCGGCCGGGTTCGTGCCGCTGCCGGGCCGCGGGCCGGGCTGCTGGCTGGGCGTGTCAAAAGCACGCCGGCCAGTAAGCTGGCTGCTGCAGGTTCATAGGTCTCGCGCCCGTCGCTAAATCACCGGCCGCCCTTCGTGGGAAAGGCAGCGGGGGCAGCGTCGGGCCGGGCGGGGGCCGGGCGGCGGCAGCGGGGCCGGAGAACAATGCCCGTTCGGCCCCAACTAGACCGCTTCCACACATCATTTCATTAAAGCAGACGTGTTACTTTCCAACTCGTTTTCGTTTTCCCCGACACTCCCCTCCCCCCTCCCCCCAAAAAAAAACGCGGCCTGCTTCTGAGCAGCTAAGGCTCTCTCCGTCATCGTGTCAATTTAAACGAAACACAATTTTGTTAATTTTTTCACTATTTCTTTAAGCCTATAAGGCCGTGCCAGGTTTTTAAAAGTTTTGGTGAAAAGTAAAAAAAAAAACACAGAGCGCAATATGTTTGTACTGACCCTGTTTTCGCCACGGATTTGGTGCTCCATAACACACGACTCCGCAAAAAAAAGAAAACTTTTGCTCTTACAGAAAACGAGCGAATAATTAGTATCCGTCAGAGAAGAAAGAGGACGTGGTGCCCGTGGCGTTTTCCAATTAACCGGAGCTGAGAGTCCTGCGTGTGTCGTCACCACGAGTCGGCCAGTGCACATTCTGCGACCCCCTGCTGAGAGCGCTCCCCCCCCCCCCCCCCGTCCAGTGCAATATGGTGACGAAAGTAGGGACAGCAATATTTTTGTAAAAAGAGGGACGAGGAGGTTTTCGAGTTGTCATCCTTAAAAGGCAGTTAAAGCAGCCCTGCTGATTAGTAAGTGCTCTGGTTATCCTGAACGAGGGCAATAAGCACGGACGCGTCGAGGCGGGAGCAGCGGGAGGCGGGCGGGCAGGGGTAACAAAACCACACACACACACACACACACACACACACACACTCCTCCCATTCAGCAGAGCTTTTGATTCTGGTAGGACGACGGCGCGACACCGCAGGAGATAGGCGAGCCCGATAGTGTGTGGCTCGCGGGTCGGGTATTCATTTAGCAATGGCACCGCGCCGGCGGCGGCAGAGCGGCAATGCGGCGCACCGCAGCAGCGCGGCCCTGTGGCGCGATCTGGATCAGACGGCCACTGGCACTGCGACAAGGTATCAATGTGTGCGTGAGTGTGTGTGTGTGTGTGTGTGTGCGTCTGCGCGCTCGTCCATCTCTCCTACCGGCTAATTGACAATTTGATAATGTTTGGCATCACTCTATCCGCACTGCTTTGCCCCCCCCCCTCCCCCTCTCTGTCTGTCTCTCTCTCTCCGTCGGCTCTCTCCCCCCTATGCCGCCGCGCTCTTGCTCGGCCGGACTTGAGTAAGATTGACGCAAAGCGGCACGCAAAGCCGCGTTGGAGCAATGCGAACAGACCAGTCGCTCGTTTGGCGGAAAGCACAGATCTCGCCAGATGCAAACAGCAGGGCAGGCCGACGCCGGGCTGTCGTGGTGCGGCGGCGGCGGCGGAGCTGCCCCGCGACGGAGGCCTCGTCCTGCCCCGCGCCCCGCGCCGCATCGGCCACACCAGTCCTATTATTCCTGGGCGCGCCGATGCCGAACGGACTCCCCTCGCGAGCCGCCACCGTCAAGTGCCCCCCTCTGTTATATCCGCGTTCCCTTCTGGTCTCGCGACACGCCGCCCGCGCGCTGACGAGGTGTCCCCGAGCAGGCAGGAGGCGCAACTGCTGCGCTGTGGGACATGTGACGCCGGGCATGACTCCGGACATGACTCCGGGCATGATTCCGGGCATGACTCCGGGCATGACTCCGGACATGACTCCGGGCATGACTCCGGACATGACTCCGGGCATGACTCCGGGCATGACTCCGGGCATGACTCCGGGCATGACTCCGGGCATGACTCCGGACATGACTCCGGACATGACTCCGGGCATGACTCCGGGCATGACTCCGGTCCAGCCCATCTCCGAAATGCCCTATTAATTGAACGTGTGGACTGATCCTAAGTCCCTGCAGCCGAGGCCGGGCAGGCGGCAGGCCGTGCAGGCGGCAGGCCCAGCCCGCAGTACTGACCAGCCCTGACCCGCGCCGGTTGCGGCGGCGGCGGCGTCAGCAGCAGCGGGGCGGAATGAGGAATGCAGTTAATTCGCACCGATCCGATCCGACCCGACCCGACCGAACCGACCCGATGCGGTGCGGTGTGCGATCCGAAGCAGTTCACTCAGGCGGGAGAGAGGAGAGGGAAGGCAGGAGAGGCCGTACCGGCAGGAGCACGCCCGAGTACGCCGGGTGGCCTCCGGATTAAGAAACCGCTGGACCACCACTCAAATAAAAAAATTAAATAAGAAAAAACAATATGAAAACAAAACTCGGGTGGGATCATTATGCACGGCCGATGATGTAGGCCTGCAAAGATGTGGGGTAGGGTGGATGTTGTTGGGCCGAACAGAGAGAGAGAGAGAGAGAGAGAGAGAGAGAGAGAGAGAGAGAGAGAGAAGAGAGGGAGAGAGAGAGTCAACTTCATACACCGAGCGTGGCACCACCACCAGGTGTGCGACGCTAAAGTATAGTGCGGTAGGCTCTAGCCGGCGGCGGCCACCACCGCTTCCTGGGCACACCTCTCCCTCTCCCCGCCTCTCCCCGCCGCGTGTGGCTCCCACGAGGACCCTCCTCTCCCTGGAGCCTCCGGTCGGTCCTCTTTGCTTGCAGCGTAAACGGGAGCCATCAGCGGCAGCAGGCCGGGCCGCGGGGCCGCGGGGCGGTAGCGCCGCATCGCCGGCATAGGCTATCATCAGCGTCCCCGTCCATCAGTGGGCCGCCATTAGCAAGACTGACCGCCGGGGTCCGGGCGGCGGCCGGTGCGCGGAAAACCTTTTACTTCCCGTGGCCAAAAGGAGAGCAGAATACTTTGTGAGGCGCAGTCAGAGCGGGCCATGACTGTTGCTAAACCACCACCGTTCCAAAAACAGCACGTAACAGCTACGTACGGTGCGCCCTTACTGGGTCATGCGCCGCCCTGCTGCGTGCGGCGTTACGTCACTTATGACTGGTGTCGATGGACGGCGACGCCGTGCCGCGGGGACTGTCACCGGAAATTCTCTTGCCGCGCGCGTGTATCGCCAAGCCGCGGGGGTGCCGCGGGGGCCGCGGGGGGTCTGCCGCCGGCACGGTCCGCGGCGGGCTGCGCGGCTCCGCGCCGCCGGTCCGCGCCGGCCAGCGCCGGGTTCTCACGTTTGCCCAATCAGAGCGGCTAGGAGGCGGCCCGCAGAGGCACGCCACCACTCCGATATCCATCGCCTCGCCGCCTTGCGATCAGATATTGATTTACGGTTGGCCTGACGCTGCCGCCGCCGCCGCCGCCGTTTTCACCTCCGTCCTTGTCGCTCCGGACCGCGGGCGGCGGCGAGTGGGAGCGAGACGGCGGTACACCGCGGAGGCAGGCGGGGGCATAAAGCGCGCGAACGCGTTTCGCAGCGGTTGATTGGCCTGGCTCGGACTGGCTGGCTGCCGCCGCCGCCGCCGCCGCCGCCGCCGCCCGCCTGTCCACTACGCGCGGACACGCGATGGCGCGGCGCGATAGCGGGGGGGGGGGGGGGATACCCGGCGCGTGACCGTGTCAGGCGACGACCTCCGCTAACTCTCACGGGGAGATCCGGCCGGGAGAGGGAGGAAACCCCGGTGAAAAACTACGCGGACGGGGACGGGGACGGAGTCACAGAGAGTCACAGAGAGCGTGTGCTGCGCAGTGCTGCGCGCACGCCCCGCGGCTGCCCCGGCGGCTGCCCCGGCGGCACTGTGACGCGGCGTGACGCGGTCGTGACGTCACGCGGGTCACGACTATCGAGCTATCGAAGCGCGGGGCCGCCGCAGCACGCCAACCTATCGAACGAGATATCGAAACACGGCCGCAGCTCGGCTCGGCCGGACAAGCAGCGGCGGGCTGGTCCCGGCGGGCCCCGGCGGGTACAGCTAGGCCAGGTCGTACCGAGGCCGGGGAGGGTGGCGTCCGCGGCGGGAGGGAGGGTGGCCGCCGGCGGGTGCGCCCCGCTGCACTGCCGGCCCCGCGCGCCGCCGCCGCCGCCGCCGCTGCCGCTGCGCTGTTCGGACGCAGCGCATGCCTCTCCCGATCCACGCCTTGTTATTGATAACCCCACCCGCTACCTGGTCACGTGACAAGTGGTGATCGATTATGGATCCATCGATGTCTCTCTCCAGATTGGAGGCCGCGTCGTCGTGAATGGACAGCGGGCAGCGGCGGCGGCGGGCCGCTCGGGGTCAGCGGGGACGCCGCCCGGACGCCTTTCCCAGAGATGTCCCGTGACTAGCACGAGATTTGTCATACCGCCGTGTCGGCAGGATCGGGGGCGTGGTTACAGACTCCCGAAGGATGCAGTGAAACTACGGTTGAAACTACAGTGCTCAAACTGTAGCCCCATGGACTGTAGTTTTATTGCACTGGCGCCGTTACTAAAGTGCAGTTCACTCGACAAAACTTCAGTTTTTTCTTGGGCGGAACTGCAGTATCTGTGTGCGGAAGACTGTAGTTTATTGGTGTAGTTCACACTTGAGATCCCTTCTCCCGGGCATACACTTGAAGCGGTTCGCCCTGGACAAGAGGACCCTGCACTGCATCTTCATCGCGTCGCCGTGAAGTCGACCCGGTGGGGGGGGGGGGGGATACGCGCAGTGCCGCAGTGCGCGCCATCCGAACAAGCGTAGTGCGCTCCATTCACTAGCACAGCGAGTTACCCGCTGCGGCGCGGGGCCCCCTCTTTTTGCCCGCTGCAGGGGGGCGAAGCAAAACGAACGCCTCCCCGTTAATTGCGTGCCGCGTTGACACTCTCTGCCCCCCCCCCCCCCCCCCCGCCGCTGCACCGCTCCGATCGCTGGGCACATAGACGCGGCGATGCAGCGCAGCGCGGCCAGAGCTTCCTCTTCTTCTGCCGGCTCCACATATATAAGAGGCGACTTGATGAAGGGCACGACGAAATCCATATTGCTTTTTGCTGGCCAGGCGGGCACTAGTCATGAGTCATGACGGTTATTTCGCTCCGCGCCGACGTTGTCATCGTCCGCCCCGGCTGCTGCCGCCGTCCCCGCTCTCTGTCCGAGTCCATTCCGTCGTTGTTGTTGGCCTGTTTTGTCGCCGGTTTCGTGGCGATCCTGCCTGAAGAAGTGTGCGTGGGGCTATGTGGCGGTTTTTGGAGCACGGCACAGCACAGACAGCGGATGGAGTGCAGTGCGGTGGTGTAAAGGACGATCTCACACCAGCAGAGAGAGAGAGAGAGAGAGAGAGAGAGACCCGAAAATGCCCATAAACAAGCGTCGTCGACGAGAACAGTAAGATTCGCCCTCCTGTTGCAGATCGCTAGCCTGGCCGCACCAAGCAGACATGAGGATCTATAGTGGGACACGCACGTTTCACGCGAGCTCGCGGCTCCGAAGCTGAAACCGCGTGAAATGGGAAGCGTGGCCGTCAGGCCGTCAGGCCGTCCTCCGCGCGGCTCACCGCTCATCCCCGCGGCCCGCGGCCGCAGCGTTTTTGTTGTTCCCCGCGTTGCGTCGCCTTCCTCGCCTCGCGCCTCCTTCTCACGGCGAGGCTTTGATTCGCACATTCCCTTCCGCCGCCTCCGCCGCCGCAGCAGCAGCAGCAACAGCAACAGCTGCCGCCGAGCTCAGCCGATGCCGCGCAGCCAACTTGTAATTGAATTCGCTTTATTGGTCGCTGCGTCATGCGAGAACGGTCGTCGCCGCCGCCGCCGCCGCCGCCGCCGCGTCCTACGGCATGGCATGGCATGTCCCGCGGGTCATGAGGACAGGACCATCGCTCTCTCTCTCTCTCTCACACACACACACACACACGCACTCCCGTGCGTCCTCTGATACGCATCTATCAATAGGTTGATTAATGAACGCCTCTTCGCCGGCGCGGGCGGGGGCGCCGTGAGGAGTAGGCGTTCGTCGTTAAAGCCCAAAGCCCGGTGCGGCCCGTCGCGGCGCGACACGCGCGGCGCGGCACGGCGCGGCACGCCAGCACGGGGACGGGACAGGACCGGCAGGAGGACCGCAGGACCGCAGGACCGCAGGACCACTGAGGAGGTGGTGGTGGCGCGGCGGCCGGGTGCCGACCTGGAAATTTACAAAGAGGCCAGCCAGCGGCACACCGCGCGCAGCTCAACCCGTCGCCCCGCAGCCCCGGCGACAAAAGGCGAAGATGAACAAAAGGAATGAAAGGAGAGAGAGAGACAGAGACAGAGACAGAGAGAGAGAGAGCATAAAAATAATGTCAACGCGAGAGAGCGGCTGCGGGCGGCCGGGCGCAGCCGGGCGGCTCTGGCTTTCGGCAGCTTGTCTGCTCATTAAAATATCTGGGAGTCCAGCGCTGCCACCAGAGTACTCCATAGTCCTGAGGAGGAGGGCCGTGGGGGCCCGTGTCCGAGAGCGGGCAGCGGGTAGGGGGCAGGGGTGACACGAGCGTGGCCACGGAGGGCACCAGCCTCCTCACAAGCCCGGAACTAGTTGCATCGTTATCGTTTACAATGCATCGTACGGCAGTTTACATCACCTGCTCCCTGTCGTCTCCCGCCAGCGGACAGTTCGGCGGCTTGGACACCGCGGACTGGCTCATCGTCGGCACTGCCATCGTTGTTTACCAAAACTGTAAAACGGCGACACAACCCCCCCCCCCCCCCCCCCCCAGCCGAGCCGCGGTCCTCTACAGAGACCGCCGTGACCAATGACTCATCAAGGACAGGCCGAGACGTCAGCGTCCGTAGGAATTCCTTAATTGGGAGATTTTCGGTCATGAGTGTTTGACTCCTATGCCCCTACCTCCCCTCTCTGTCTCTTTCTCTCTGTCTCTCTCGGTATTTTATTTGGTCCCGACGGACTTATGGCCGTGTCTTTAAGCACTGACTGAATGAACGCGCATTCAGTGCCAAAGCTTCCTCCTTCTCCTCCTCTTTCTCGCTGCTCTTTCGTGTTTTTTTTTTCCTTTTCCTCCTTCCCCGGACGGAGTTTTGTTACTCATCTCTGGTGCCTTAGCCCCGTCCCCCCCCCCCCCCCCCCCGGAGGCGCTACTCCGCGGCGGACATACTCCGGTCGCGAGGGAGCGCACTGGCGCAGTACCGCGGGCGCCCGGCAGGTGTCGCTACCGGGCGGGCGGTCGCTGCTGGTGCTGGCGCTGCTGCCGCCGCCTCGCCGCGCCCCGGGGGGCGGATCGATGTGGTCAGGCACGGCTCAGGCTAGGGGTAGGGGCAGCCCCCGTCAGCCCAGCCCCGCCATCGCAACGCCCCGACGACGCGCCTCGCCCCGAATTCCGCGGACATGGTCCGTCGCGACAAAATGTGAACGGTTTTGTGTTTGGCGGGTGCGACGTCGTTGGTAGCTGTCAGCGGGGACGGCGACGGCGAGGCAAGGCGCAGGCCAGGGTCCGGGTGGAGGCGGCCGCGGCGTCAGGGCGTGATTGCGCGCGCGGGTGAGTTGCTGACGCCCTTGTTTACCTGCGCGGCGGGGGGCCCGCGTCAGGTGTGACACCTGCCAGGGCGGCCGGAGAAGAGCTGACGGCGACGGCGCGGGGCCGCGGGCGTGGCGGCGGTGGCGGCGGGCCGCGCAGAACGGCCGCGGCCGCGGTGTGGTCGGCCACACACAAGCGTAAGGCTGCCCGCCGCAACAGTCTTCCGGACCCTAACCTCACACTGTGCGCTGTGCACCCCGTGGCAGCAGGACCTAACGCGGGCCGACGGCTCGCGCAGAGGACCTTGCTCTCACTTTAAAAGAATAATGCGCCTTTACAACCCTGAAAAGTCAGAAAAAAAAACAATTAGATAACTTTTAAGTTAAGAATAGAGAAAAGTCACGAAAATATGTTGTTGTTCGTTTTTTTTTATAAATCAGAGGGAATGGGGAATTAAAATTTGATCCTGCATTGTGGGCGAAAACCCTTCGATTCATAACAGTGTTAATTCATTTTTGACGAATTCCCTTTCATTCAGGATATCAACTGCGGAGAGGACGACCATGACAGTGAGCTGTCACTGACCGCGCCCACACGCAACAGCTCAAGTCGGCTCGGGGAGTGAGTGAGAGGCGGGATGGAAGCGGAACCGAAGCAGTCGGGCTTCGGCCTCGGCTGGACCAAGTATGACTGGCTGGGCGAGCTCGCGGGGAACATCACGCTCAGCATCCCAGGTAAGCGGCACATCTTAACTCGCTCATTACCATGGACTTCCCTATGACCTGGGAGGGGGGGGAATTTCTTTCTAAATCCAACTCCGTGACTTGTATGACGCACTGGCATTCAAAAGGGCCTAATTAATTATAGTTGAGAGTAGAACTCGTGCGAAAGAAAACGAACGGTGTTCAGGTTGTGGGTGGGTCCCTAGGGCCGCTGCGTGCACGTCGCTGATGGACGCGTTACTTACCTGTGACGGGTGTCGGCCGGTTGAGGCGGGGCGTCGGGCAACAGGGCGGGCGGAGCGGCGGGGGCGAGGCGCTGTCTGCCCGCGCTGTTTGGGGAGCAAACACGGCGCGGCCCGCACGGCCGCACGGCCGCACGGCCCGCGCCCGCAGCCCTGCAGAGCAGCCGCCCGAGGCCCCGGGGGCTTCGGCCCCGACTGGACTGCAGCAGTGACCCCTCTGCCTTTGGAAAGGCCGCGGGACTCGCGGTAGGGCTGGAAGGGGTGCGGGTGGGGGCGGGTTTATCAGCCCCCCGCAGTCCGGCGATGGTCGCCGCCCTACCTGCGCCTGAGGGCGCCGCTGGCGCCGCAGCCCAGCTGACACCCACGCCGCTCGGAGCAGCGCCGCATAGGGCACTACCGCCGCGCCCCGCTCTCTTCTTCCTCGCCATCCCTTCCCTGGGCGCCCCTCCGGTGGGGGAGGGGCCCGGCGGGGCCCGGCGGGGCCGCATGGCACGCTGCCCGTGGCCTTAGAGGTGCCTTTGCCGCACTGCCATTGCGCACTGCAGTCCCGCCAAAGGCAGTCGGCAGTCGGCAGTCGGCGGTCGGCGTCGGCGGTCGCCGCTTCGTGATGCCCCGTGCAGGCGCAGCCCCCCGGCACCGGCGCGCGCGCGACGCGACACGAGCGTGATGTCGAACCGGTCGGCGGCCGCGGCGCCGCCGTGCTGGTACTCGCCGCTGCCCGTCCCCGTCGCGGCCCCGGGGACCTGCCCCGCCCGATCAGGTAAGCCGGCGGCAGGGCGTCGAGCCCGCGCCGACCAGCGGCACCGTCTGTGCGCAGAGATGGTGAGGTGGACGCAGCCGGGGCCCGAAGCCGGCCGGCCGTGCGACAGCCGCAGCTACAGCTGCACCCCGCCGGCTACGCGCCGCCAGCTGCACCCCGCCAGCTGCACCCCGCCAGCTGCACCTCCCGCCGCTGGGTGCGGAGGGTGGCACCGGCCGGTACTAATTCGCTCCCGTTGCGTGCGTCGCACTGCTTCCAACACAGATCGTCGAGTTAAGCGATTATTGTTATCACTTATCAGATCGGCCTCTGGCCCGGCCGGCCGTGGCCAGAGGAGTCGTTAGCGCTCAAGTACGAATTAAGTCGGGGGTCCGGCCGCGCGGGGTGGAGGGGGGGGGGGGCAATACGTTCCCTGCCGTGCTCGCGGGGGGTACCGCACCCGCGCGGGGGCGGGGATAGTTTTCAGCGGACGATAAGGGAAGACAGCACGACGAATGGAGAGCAGATAGGACCGACACCTTAAAATGTGTACAGTGGTTGAATTAATTTGCGGTCAAAACAAGTTCAGAATTATACATTATTTCGACAGAGTGCGAAATATATATTCGTCGGGTGATACTAATGGATTATTGTTGAAACATTTTTTTTTTTGACATTTTAGCAGTCATTACCGGGTGATTAAAAAAACGCCGCTCATTCTCAGTGTTAGGAAAGCGCGCAACGCATAGCTCTCCGTCTCTTTCTGCCCCAACCCGTCCCTCCGCTCCACGCACTTTGAGAAGATTTGCCGTGCGGGCGGAAGGCGCGGCGGCGGTGGCACCCAGGCGCAGGCTCTATGACGTATCGACCCCAATGCGCTATGCGATGCGGCGAGCGGCGACTGCAGCCCCGCCGGTCGGTCGTCGCACTTTTCCTTTCTCTCTCTCTCTCTCTCTCTCTCTCTCTCTCTCTCTCTCTCTCTCTCCATCATCCCCTCTCCCGGGTTCGAGTACGCGCTGGGCAACGCGCCAGTATAGCAAGTCGCGCGAGAAGGATAGTAATTCTGCCTCCCTGGGCTCCCCTCGGAGCGCGGACTTCCCTGGCCACTCCGTTTCACGTGACCCCGTCGGGGTCCACTCGCCGCGCCGACCCCGCGGGGCCCGCTGCTGTCTGGCGGGGAGCACCCCTGCGTCGCGGGTTCGAATACCAGGTGGCGGCGGCGGCGGGGTGACTGCCCCCCCCCCCCCGCGCCACACGGCCAGCCGCGGGTGTGAAGAGACAGCCGGGCCAGGAGGGGATGGGCGGCGGCGGCGCCGCGCCACGCCGCGTGCCGCGCGCCGCCACGACGCGCCACGCACACGGCCCCCGCGGGGGCGCGCGGGGCCTGGCGGGGCGCCGCCGTCGGCCAGCACTGCCCGCTGACACGCGACCGCCGGGGTCCGGACGGTGTGCGGCCTATCGCGAGTACGGTTAATGCCTGCGCGCCGCTGCCGCCGGTGGGTGTGGCCGCGGGGCCGCCGCCGGGCCGCCGCCGGTGCGTGGCGGGGGGTCACGCCCCCCACCACCACCCCCTCGCAGTTTTTAATGTATCGCGGTGTACATTCGCCCTGCTTTATTAAGACCCGCCCCCTGCTCTCCCCGCGAACCTCCCCATAGGATTGCGCCCCCTGAGACTCCACCTCCACCTCTCCCCTCCACCCGGGCGGAGCAGGGGGAGCGTCCGTAAACGCAGATAGATGGCTGACAACAGATGTCTCTGGGGTTACAGGCGGCGGCAGCTGGTGCGACCAGTGGCGCGACCCCCAGAACGTGCTGTACCACATCGCCAACACGTGCTTCGCGCTGGCCTACGTCGCGCCGATGAACAGCAACGGCGAGCTGTTCATGCAGTCGGCGCTCATCATCGGTGAGTACGACTCCGACTCGTGTCGCCCGACTGCGTTCGGAAGCATTCGCCCGCACGAGCCCATGCCCGACTGCGGTCGGGTGCGTTTCGGACAAAGCCTTTGCCGCACGCCCGGCCCGAGGAGCCGGCGGAGCGCCTGCGGTCGGGAGGGTAGGCAGCCCCGCAGCGCCGGGCCGCGCGGCGGGCCTGCCTCCGCTCACGGCGGCGTCCGCTCCGGACTCCATGGTGTGCTCCCCGCAGGCTTCATCCTGTTCTCGGCGTGGTCCTGGAACTCCATCTGCGCCCCGGACGCCTTCTCCTGGAACTTCGGGTTCGCGCTCCTCAACATGCTGCAGCTGTTCCACGCCGTGTATCGCCTGCGCCCCGTCAAGTTTGACCCCGAGCTGGAGGAGGTGTACCGTAACCTGTTCCAGCCCTTCAAGGTAGGCAGGGAACGGAATCGGTGCTCGATTATTCTTTTAATTCCCCCCCCCCCCTTTGCGATTGATTTCGATACGTGCACATGACAACGAATCATTCAATAAATGCTAGTTGTTATTTTTTAAATTATTTAATTTCACTCGAATTTTTCACATTTTACTTTCCGTTTCAGGTGACGAGGCTGCAGTTTAAGAAGCTGGTGAGCGCCGAGTTCGCCCAGATCATGTCCCTGCACGCGGGGGAGGCGTACGCCATGCAGAACCTGACCAGGACCGACCGGCTGGGGCTGCTGCTCTCGGGGAAGGTGAGACACGTTTTTTTTCTTCTTTTTTTTCTCCCACCCGGCGCGTGTCGCGTGACCGCCGAGCTTCTATATCACATTTTCTTCCTGCAGGTGAACGTCATGTCCGACCACCAGTTCCTCCATCCGATTCTGCCGTGCGAGTTCCTGGACTCGCCGGAGTTCGAGTCGAGCAGGGCGAACGTGGACGACAAATTCAAGGTGAGGTGTCATCCTCCCCGCACGGCTGCCCGGCGTTGAGTAGACGGTGCCCTCGGTGACGCCCGGCTCCCGTCCGCAGGTGTCCATCATCGCCGCCACGTCCTGCCGGTACCTGTTCTGGCAGAGGACGGCCCTCGAGTACCTGTTCGTCAAGGAGACGTACCTGGCCACCGTGGTCAGCACCATCGTGGCGCGGGACATCACCACCAAGCTGTACTCCATGAACAGCAAGGTACAGCAGCTCGCGTAAGCTGGATTATGTGGTGGGGATGGCGGGAGATACGAGCGGTGCCCTGCCCTCAGATCGTGACGGAGAAGGGGTCGCACCTGGACATCCGGCTGCCGGCGCTCACGTCCTCGCTGGGGCACCGCGCCACGCCGCGGCTGCTCAGGCACAACCGGGCCGGGAAGCAGCAGCAGCAGCCCTCGCCGCCCGCCGGCCCCGCCGGCCCCGGCCAGGGCACTGGTAAGGCATGAGCTGCGGTGGAGCCCCAAGGGGAGCCCTGACTTAGACACACGCATCTCTCCATGGTAACTGTCGCTTGCACATGTCCCGAAAGACCTGCACGGCAGCCGTGAACGGCTCGTCAGCTCGCCCGCCAAGGAGAACAACGTGTCCAAGCACCACCACCACCACCACGTGAAGCAGGACAAGCAGGACAAGATCCCGAACGGGCGGCTGCAGGAGATGGAGCCCCTCACCGAGCTGCCGTCCACCGACGACCTGACGGCCAGCGGCGTGGAGAGCTGGCTGGAGAGCAGCTCCAAGTACCACAGCTGCGAGATCGTGGACGAGTGAGGCAGCCGGCACACGCCGCCCTGGGAGGGCGGCCGTTCTGCGTGACACGAAACCGAGCCCCACTCCTGCACGACGTTTCGGAAAGTCACGTGGTTCATGAACGCAAAGTCGGAAGTGTGTGTTCTGCGTACGAGACATTCCTTCGTGATCGGCATTATTTTGTCAATTATAACATTGTTTCAAATGTCATTAGAAAATAATAATTTTTATACAAGTCTAAAAAAAAGTTTTTAAAAAGTGACGAAACTATGTGCTGCTTATGTCAACGTAATGAAATGTTGTTAATAGTTCTTTATGTGTACCTAAATGTTGTGATAACTTTTTACATTAAAGATGTTTATTGTGGCCGTCTACGTGTCAATGTCAATTTCAATTGGTCCGGTTTCCTTAAAGAACCAATCAAAAGCCGTTTCCCATGTTGAGGCAGTAAGGTTGTTGGTCCAGTTTCGCTGCCTGCGATATGGAGGTGGCGGCTGGAGAGTGAAACCTCCTCAGCTGCCGAGACGCCGCCGTTAGGGGTGTGGTAGTAGAGGGCTGCGAGGAAGCGTGTGCGAGTGGCGCGGCGCCAGTCTGTCGGGATGTAGGACAACAGCAGCGGCGCGGCCCTGCTGGCTGGCTGGCTGGTCCCCTGACACTCTCGACAGCCCCTATTAAAGCGCTGATTGGAATCTGGAGGCCCCACCGCTCCCGACGGCCCGACCTCCGCCGCGTCGTGTGGAGGTGGTGGTGGTGCTGGGGGCGGCGCGTGGGCGTCTCGGGGGAAGTCACCCCCGACCCGACGCCGCCGCCATCGGGAGAGGGCGTCCACGCACCACGTAACGCGCCACCAGCGCCACGTCTAGATCCCCGTCGTCGGCCCCCAGGCCTGGCGACACACGCGCAGAAAAATTATCAAGGCAGGAGACTTCTCCCTTATGGAACTGGTGGGTGTTCCGTGCACCAGCGCTGTCGTTGCTCCTCGCAGCCAAACTCGCTCCTCACAAAACCAACGAACTGTACCCTAGCAGAATTTCTTTGTGTCCGAGCGGTTGGCAGCTCTGCGCAGCGCCCCCTCGCGGACCGGGCTGCAGGCTGCCGTGCGGTCGGGCGTGGCTGCGGGCGCAGCCGGGCGGTGCCGGGCCGCGGCGACGCGAGCGCCCCCCCGCGGGACGCAAAGGCGGCTGCGGCGGGGCTGCGGCGGTGCGGCGCCGGGGGTAGCGGGGGCACCAGTATTGATGTTTTCGGGGGGGCCGGGCAGCGCCGCCGACGGGAGCCGAGCGCCGAGGCGAGCCGAGGCCGGCCGACGCGCTGTTGGTGGCTGGAGAGGCTCCGGGCGGTGCCGGGGCGGCCGGGCGGGCGGGGAGGGCGTCAGTAGCGCGCGGGACGCCGCCAAGCCCGCGGACCCCGACCCCGTCGCCGTCCCGCCCCGGTGCGGCCGCGTGCGCGCCTCGCCTCGCCGCCAACGCGCAGCCCCGCCACATGTTGATCATCGGCTGCCCGGGCCGTCGACGCTGCGCCGCAGGGTGCCGCCGCGCCGCGTAGCGCCAGCTCGTGTGCCGTGCGTGCCGCGTGCGTGCCGAGTGCGTGCCGGGCGTGCGCCGTCGTCACGTGCCGCGCGCGCGTCCATGGAGGCCGTGGCGGCCGCGGGCACGTGGCGGCGCGGACCCTGGGAATGTGAAGAGCAGCGTGAGTTTTGTTTCCCCTGCCACGGCGCTGGGCCCGCGCCCCGCTCCCCGCGCCCGGACCCGTCACTCACTCGCGCCGGAGGGGGCCGTGCCCCGCGGCTGGGGCCGCTGGGACCGCGACCGCCGGGAGCGCGCAGCGCCGCGGAGACAATGGCACCCCGCCCCCGCTGCGCTGCCCGCAGCTGCCCGCAGCTGCCCGCAGCCCACGGGGGCGGGGGACGACGCGGGGGAGGGGAGGAGAGAGCGCCCCTGACAGGAGGGAAGAAAAGTTTGGGCCGCGGGCCCAGGAAGTTGGAGTCCGCCATGTGGAACAGCACAGATAGCCGCCGGCCGTCGCCTCCGCACCGGCTCCCTTGTCACACGACGAGAAACTTGCGCGCCGGAAGCGGCTCGTAATAATTGTGAAAGTAGATAGGGACGGCTCGGCTGGGGCCGGCGGCGGCGGCGGCGGCGGCGGCAGCCTCCCCGGGGGGTGGGGCGGGGCCCGGCGGGGACAGGTGCGGGGCGGCCGGGACAGGTGCGCACCTGCGGAGTCCCGCCCCTCCCCTCCAGCCGCCAACGCCCCGACCCGACTCGACTCGACTCGACTAGGGAGTGCGAGTGCGGTGCGACGGGCCTCCGGCTGACTTACACAAAAAGAAAATGGAAAGTCAAAATCAGTAGCCGCGAGAGGAGTGCTGTGAAGCACGCGTGGAGGGTGTATGTTGTTACTCAAAACGCGAGGGTTGTGTGCGTGTGTGATGAAGACGGAGCGGGGCACAGTAATACCGTGTCGTAAAGGAGCAGATATTTCACTCCTGCGAGACGCGGGAATAAGGGAGGCGCGTGTTTGTGCTGCCAGTGAGTAGCCGGGGGCGGGGAGGGGGCGGGGAGGGGGCGGTGAGGGGGCCGTGAGGGGGCGGGGGGACTCTTTACGGCTGGGGGAGGGAGGGCGGCCGTGGAAAGGCGTAGTGGGGAGAAGGGCGGATCCGTTCATTGCACTGGTCAGCGCCGGGACCTCCGGGGCCCCCACGGGGGGGGGGGGGGGGTCTGTAATAAGAGGTTAGAGCCGGATGGGCAAGGGAGGGAGGGGGGCCTCCAAGGAACGCGTAGCGCCGCGGTTCAAAATAAAAAGGCATAGAGTGAGAGCGCTGCAGGCCGAATACCGAACACTGTGATCTCGCCCCCTTCTCTGATCTGTCTCTGTCTCTCACTCTCTCGCAGCATCCCACGAGTGCGAGAAAGATATTGAACGGCGTCGGGCAATCCGATGGGGTGGGAGGGGTAGAAGGCGGACCCCGCCAGCGGGCCTCGGCCGAGGGAGGTTGTCACCCGAGGTAATTGCCAGCAGCACTCAGCGCGCCGCTCAATCGAGAGGGAGAGAGAGAGAGAGAGAGAGAGAGAGAGAGAGAGAGAGTGGGAGGAGGGGGGATGAGGTGGCGGAGTAACTACTGGTGTGGCCTGAGGTGATGGGCGGTAAGAGTAGTGAGGCCCTGGCCGCACTGCGTGCAGGGCGCACAGCTCCCGAGCGCCCCCGCCAGCCCGGCGACACCTCCGGCCCGCTGCGCTGCTGCGCTGATTCATATATATATTCAGAGGAGGAGGAGGAGGAGGGGGGGGGGGGCGTGGGCTGCCAAGCGCTGTGGTGTGGTACATCACAATTGTCGAGTGTCGGGGCTGCGAGACGGAGGAATTTATCTGCATTTTCCGCCGAGTCCTCCCGCGAAAGGCTGTGGCGGGGTGCGGCGGGTTGCCGTCGGCGGATGCTTAACTGCACCGCCGAGCTCGAGACGAAAATCCGTGCGGCAGCGATGATTCATCGTCGATCAATAACTATTAATTTCTGCTGTGTCCCCCCGGCAGTGTCCGCGGCAGGGTGTCTCCTCCCGGTGTGTGGATCGTGCGGGGGGCTCGCCTAAGGCGCGCAGGGGCGGGACCCGAGAGGGGGTGGGGGGACCCCCGGCGAGCGGGAAGGGAGTTCTGAATCACAATAGCGCTCCATTGTGCGGACGCTTATTGACCTTTTCCTGGCGCCGAATCCGGGCCGCCGCGCTTGTGCCGCCGCCGCCACCGCAGCCGCCGCCGCGCCTCCCGAGTGGCTCATCCCCGTCCCGTCCCTGCCATCCCTCATCGCGGTGAGGGGAGCCGAGTCGAGGGCAGCGCCGGGGGCTGCGCCGGGTGCCGCGCTCTGTGCGCCATGAGACGGGAGAGAGAGAGAGAGAGGGGGGGGGGGGCTCTTGGGAGTGGGCCCTGCCAGCCCGACCCGACTGGCCCGACCAAGGATCGGCCGTGGAGTGTGCGAGGCTGCTGAACACACAGCACACACACACACACAGGGGGCGAGCGGGCACCGGGCAGGGCCGGGAGGGTATTCATACGAGAAGCCCCATTCAAAGATTCAGGGGGCTATTTTGATAACGCGACCCAACGTGTACGGTCCAAGCCCATAGTTAGCCTCAGCTTTGTCCGAGGATTCCAATGGGGTCGCACGACCACCTCTGGAAGATGATGCGCAAGATGTGAGTTGAGGTGGCCTCGATGAGGTCTGCCACTAACATTCTCATCTTCTATCGGGAACTATTGAGCAAAATTGTTCCCTGGCATTTAGTGTTTGATCATCACGACCGTGTTGTATTCCGGCCGCGCGGTTCCGTATCCGTCATATAGCCGACTAACGCGTACGTGAACTACGTGCTCGTCACTTCCCGTGCGTCTGTGTGTGTGTGTGTGTGTGTGTGCGGCACTACTTCATTGGCGTATAAATCATCGCAAAGGGAGACAAGCCGCCGGCACCGCCGCGCCAGCAGCGGCGGCGGCGGCAGCCCGACTCACTGTGTTGGTCGTTCGCCAGGCTGCGGACGGTCGTTAGTTTGTCCCTGACCACGTGACCGCGCCGCTGCCACGGAGCCCGGCCGGAGCGGCGGCAACCCGGTCCGGCTTTCGTAAAGCCAAACTCTCACTGGACACTGCAAACACATTTCAGTCCGATACTTTCGATAAAAAAAAATCAGCAGGCATTGTAGAATTACTAAGCGCAAAATAAAAGAATTAAGCTGTTTGTTTAGAATTTGAGGGGTGGGGGGGGGGGGCACGTAATGGAAACGTAAAGGAAACAAATTAATTTCCTCCCCGCGTGCTGCTCGGGCCGCCACGCGGCGCCGCACCCGCGCTGCCTACCTGGCCGGCGCCAGGCGCCTGCAGGCGCCGCGGGGACCGAGACGGCAGCGCCGCTGAGCGCTGCTGTCAGGCTGCGGGCGGCCGCGCCCCGCCGCAGTAACTCACCGGCCACCGCTGCAGCTGCAAGCCTCTGATGCGCGCGCGCGCCCCGGCTTTTTTCGTCCTAATTCCGATTTGGCACCAAGTCAAGCCGAAAGTCGTCTCCGGTGCCGCGGCCGCCGCCCGCGCTGCTGGGGCCCCGTGCTCTTCTTGTAGGGCGGGAGACAGAACAGGTCCCGCTCCAGATTTACAGGTCATTTGGCCCTGGCCAAGCCCCGGCCGCGCACCCCTTTGAGACCCCCGCCCTGAGTGCCCCTCTGCCGGCCCCGCCCCCGGCCCCCGGCCCCCGGCTCCGCTCGGACTCGCAATTTGTTAACGAGCCGCCGCGCGCTCGCCGCTCGCCTCGAGTGAGTTTGTCGTCCCCAAAGTTCGGCTCGGTTTCTTCGAGGACCCCCAGCGGCCCGGAGGGAGCGGAGGACCCACCTGAACCGAAGCGTCGGGTCGGGTCGGGTCGGTCGCCGAGTTCGGTTCCGGCGAGTGGGCAGCTCGGCTGCGGCCGGCTCGGTCGGTCTCCGCCGCGGTTTACCTTTGGATACACTGCTGCCGCCGCCGCCGCCGCCGCCGCCGCTGCCGCCCCCAGCGGACCAGAGCCTGGGTCCCGCCGGCCCTGCCGACCACGCCGCGGCTGGCCAGCACTCCCGGAAGGAGACAAGTTTTCGCTGTTAGTGCAAGGCCGGGCCCTGCAAGCTGTGAGCACCCCTATCCCCCCCCCCCCCCGCTTTCACCTCGACCTGACCCCGAAACCCCGTCCCCGTCGGACATGTGGTGCTCGCAAGTTTGTCTGAGACCCGTGAGGATTACTTATGCGGGCGAGCGAGGGGAAAGCACTCCCCTTCCCCCCCCCCCTCTCTCTCTCTCTCTCTCTCTGTCTCTCTTCCTCCCTCCTTGTCTTCCCTTGCAAGGCACCCGCGTCGCTCTCTCTCTCTTTCTTTCTCGCTCTGCGGAGCCTTGCCTAGTGCACTCTCTCTCCCTCTCTCTCACTCCTTCACACTACGCACCCGCACAAGCACATACCGGGCTTAAACAAGGTGCTCGTGTCGGTGATCGATGACCGATTTCGTAATGCTCATTAGTCTTATTGTAATCACAGCACCCCCCCCCCCCCCTCCACTCCATCCCTCAGTCTGGCACTGCTAATCGACGGGCACGGCGTCACATTGCATGTCAAACCCCCCGTCAGCCCGCCCACCTCTCCGGGCAACGGATTGCCGTACAGTGAGGGAGAAGTGGCTAACTAATTTAAAAGGCTTTAGAACGCAATACACTCCCGGTTATTATTTTGTAAAATAGAAATGCTTTCTCTCTCTCTCTCTGTCTCTCTCCATCTCTCTCCCCGCGGACTGGCATCATAGAGCAGTGGCGGTGGCGGCCGTCGTCCTCCTGGGGGGAGAAGTCGTTGGCGGCTGAACCGGATTGCACCGGTCCCGGAGGCTCCGCGCCGCCGCCGCCGGCCTGCGTGGCTTGCCCGGCTGTGCTGTGCTGTGGCTGGGGGAGCCGCCGCGCCCGCCCCGCCCCGCCCCCGCCCGGCCCACACGGCTGCACCCCGCACCCGGTATTCGAACCCGAGCAGCGCGGTGAGGGCGGAGCTGCGGGGGTTCTTTGGTGACACCCTCCGCAGTGCGGGCTGCCCGGGGCCGCCTCGGAATGCGCCTGCTTCGCACACCACATCATGGCCGCGTCCGTGCGGTCCGTGTCGTGTGTGTCGCCGGCGTGCTGCCGTGTGTGCGGCCCTCGGGAAGTGGCACGCGCACGGAACACCCCCCGCGGCGGCACCGCCCCGCGCCGCTGCACGGCACTGCATGCCGAGCGCGGATGACTACGAGGCTGAAATCGTCGTAAAAAAAAGAGGTCGGTTCGGAACGGCAGCCCTCGCATAAAAACACCCCCCCCCCTCCTACCCGGCGTTCTCCATGGCCACGAGTCCCCAGCCAGCTTTTATGCGTCCTTTCCAGTCGTAGTCGGCTCGCTCGCGGCTGTATATTTGCTGCCGCCGAAGCGAGAGAGAGAGAGAGAGAGACAGAAAGAGGACTAAAGGGATGAGGATGGGTTGAGTCGCTGTATGCAAGATGCCTTTCGACGCCGCCGGATCGTTTTAGATACGGCGTTTGAGAGAGAGAGAGGGGGAGAGAGAGAGTGAGTTTAAAAGGTGTGGGAGTGAGATGTCGGGACACGGTTGGGTGACGGAGGATGATACGAAAGTGAGTTATAGTGGCTGGAAAATAAGGGGGAATCGCTGGAGCGCCCGCGAATGCCGGGGTAGGCCAGCCCGCAGGTCGCGCGCGTGCGCACCGGCCGTGGCTGCCTACCCCGCAGGCGCCAACTGTGCGGAGGCCGCCGCCAGCCGCCGCCAGCCGCTGCCAGCCGCTGCCGGGCCCGCGGCCCTCGCTTGGCCCTGCGACGAACCTCATCTCGTGGAGGCGGGGGCGGGCAGGCGGGCAGGCGGGGCCGGGAGCTGCGCATGCAGCGCGACACGGCGCCGAGGAGAGCGGCTCCGCTTCTACCCGAGAGGGAATAACTCAACGAAGCGAAAATGTCAAGACGATGGTGGCGGTGGCTGCGCTACCTCGCTGAATCACACACACACACAGGCACACACACACACACTCACTCACTCAGCAGACCGCGGGCGGGGCAGACGCGTGGTGGAGAGAGAGAGAGAGAGAGAGAGAGAGAGAGAGAGGTGCCTGCCAAAGCAACGGCGGCGGTAACGCGGCAGCGCGGCAGCCTCAGCTTTGTGAAACATGTCTTGTTGCAAGACGGCTGGGCGCGGCCCCAGGCTGCTGCCACAAGGCTCCGCTGGCTCCGCGGGGTGGTGGTGCCGCCGCTCTCTGCACAACAACCCACGCGTCTCCATGTGTGAGCAGTGAGTGAGCCGGGCCCGTGCGCCGCGCCCCGCCGCCCCTCCGCCCCTCCGCCCCTCCGCCCCGCCACCCCGCCGCCCCGCCGGCCCCCGTCTCTCTATCTCGGCCAGCCGTAACAACTTCCGGACGCCCCGGACCCCGGCAATGACGAGGTGTAAATATAGGTGTGCCGGCCGCGGGCCTCGGAGCGCCCCTCCAGGCCCCAGGCTGCCCTGCGCTGGGCACCGCCGACGGTGGCGCCTAATCTAACTTTGCCCACTTTGCCTGGCGGGGCGGGTCCGCTCGGCTCGGCGGACGGCGGAGGTCGGCGTGGCCCAACGCTTCATCCCTCCCGGCAGAGAATGGTAGCCCGGCCACGGAGCGCGAACGGCGACGGCGCGGCGACGGAGCGGCAGCGGCGGTTCCTGGGGCGGCTCCACCCTGTCCCAGCCGCCGCCGCCGCCGCCGCTGTCCGGTCCGGGTTCCGGCGGGAAGGGGATGATTCTAGGGGGAGGGGGAGGGAGGCAGAGAGATTCATGGCTGTCGAATCGCGTGGCCTGATTCCGCTCGCAGGGCGCAAATAATGCCGACGGCTACGAGACCGACGCCATCCCACCCCCGGACAGAGACGGAGAGAGAGAGAGAGAGAGATAGCGTGAGAGAGAGAGGGAGGGGAGGGGAGGGGAGGGTATCCACAGCCAATTTTCCGGGACTTGGCTGAGCCCCGGGCCGCGGGGCGCCCTAGCTGTTGTTTCGTCCCTTGGTTTTCCGCTCATTGGGGTCTGCGCGGGCCGCCCCCCCCCCCCCCACCCTCTACCCTCCCCCTTCCGCCCCTGACGCCGTGCTTCCCATCCCCCACGGCCGGCACGGCGACGACGTCATCTCTCTCGTCAGCGCTGCCGGAGAGACTCCGCGTGCCCCAATCAGATTACGTCTCGAGGAGCGCGTTCGGCGTTCGGCCGCGGCGCGGGGGCGGACGGGCACCGGCCGGCTCCGATTCGATGCGAAAGATAAGGGCCTGCCGGCTGACCGCGCGGCCGGGGCGTCATCCATCAGACGGGCCGCGGCGCGCTGACTTATGTCCTCACCTTGGGGCAACGACCGTCCCCGGCGTCCCCGGCGTCCACGGCGTCCCCGGCACGCCACGGTGACAGATGGCGGCCGACGCACCCCCCGCCCGCTGCGGGCCCCGGGTGCCCCGGGTGCCCCGCCCGCAGTCGCCCGCGTCCACCGCCTCGCCGTCGCCGGCCGCGGCCTCGTCCTCCGTGTCGGTCCCACGGATCGGCCTCGGCTGATAGCAGCGGGGCGTCACGGCCCCGTCGAACAAAAAGCCTGGAACGGCCTCGAACACCAACACCAACAACTTCGGCTCGCCGAGCGGCGCGGGGCAAAGGCGGCCGCCGAAGTATTTACTGAGAGGGTTAAAAGATTTAAAGCAGATGATACGCGAGGCGCGGGGAGGGGTGGGCCGGCGGGCCGGCGGGGCCCACAACACACCGCCATCTCGGTGGGGTAGGAGAGGAATCGATCGGGTGCCGGGGGCGGCGGCGGGGAGGGGGGCGGCGGGGCCCGGCCGGGGTAGGGCAGGGTGGGGTAGGGTCGGGCGGAGGGGGTGGGGGCATACGGTGCACGCACGTGCCGTGAGCCGTGAGCCGGGGCATAGGGACGTGCCTTTTCTCTCGCTCTCCCTCTCCCTCCAGCCCTCTCCCTCTCGCACGCTTTGGGTGTGATTCCCATGACTGGGAGTGAGTGAGTCAGTGTCTGACAGAGAATGGAGAGAGAAAGAGAGAGAGAGAGAGAGAGAGAGAGAGAGAGAGAGAGAGAGAGAGTGGAGGAGAGATGCGCATGGGTGGGTAGAAGAGAGAGAGAGAGAGAGGTGAAGGAGGTGCAGACAGGCAGAACAAGAGCTGCTAACGAATGCCGCCGCGCCTGCCCCCGCCATTGGCGCGATGCTCGGCGGTGAGGGCCCTCGTCGTGCAAATGACGGCCGCAGACCGCAGCGGCGGCAGCCGCCACGCCCCGCCACGCCACGCCACTCTCAACACGCAGCGGCGGGGACGGGTGATCATAACTGTGCGAATCGCGGCGGCTGCCCCCCCTCGTCCCGCGTGCCCCACAAACTCCGGGACGCTGGTGGTGCGGAGCTCCCGAGGGCGCCTCCTCCGGCAGGTCAGCCGCGTCCGCGTCACCCTCGACGCCGCGCCGTCGGCGCCGCCCTGCTGCCCCGCACGCCCCGGAGCCGTGATCGACCCCGCCGCCCCCGTTAGCCCCGTGACCGCGCGGGGGACGTTGTGGTGGTGTTAAGTGCGTGGCGGTGCTCGTGTGTGTATGTGTGTGTGTTATGTGTGTGGGGGGCGGAGGCGATGACGGCGCGTCGGCCGCGGGTGCACGGCCCGCGGCCCGCGGCCCCGGTGCCCGCGCCGCGCCAACGCACGCGGGGCAGCCAACGCACTGCTGTTATTGGCGAGCACATCGCCGTCGCATCGCTTTGCAATGAATATTCGTCGGGGACGCGGCGGGGCTGGTGGCGGGTGGCGGGTGGCGGGTGGCAGGCCGGAGGCCCGGGCCTGTTGCATTGGGCAGCACGGCGGCGCTGGCCCTGTGCTGGCGCTGTGCTGCCGCTGCGAGACCCCTGCTGTGTAGCCTCAACTCCCGCCCTGCAGTCCGGCCCGGCCCGGCCTCGGCTCGGCTGGGGTGGGTCGGGTCGGGTCAGGTCAGCCGCGCCTCACTGCAGTGCACCCGACGTCGTATTCCACTGGAGGAATCACCGGGCTCGGCGGTGCACAGCGAAGCACACCGCAGCGCCCCGCAGCCCGAGGAAGGCGGCTCCTCGCTCTTTGTTGTGTTCCCCGTCCCCAGACACCGTGAGCAGAGGGGCAAACACCGCCGGCCCGGGCCCCCCGCAGGGCCCCCCGCAGGGTCACGTACACGTCGCTATACGAACGGTTACGCGCGGTCACGCGGCAGCGGCGCGCTCTCAGAGTAGAATCGAGGGCGGATTCTCTTTGAAATTGGGTGCACCCCCCCCCCCCTCCTCACCCCCCCCCCCCCTTCTCCGGAAAAAAGCAGAGCAAAGAAGGGGGAGGGGAGGAGGAGGGAAAGCTGCGGGGTGTGACGGCGAATTTATTTTTTTTCGCAGCGGGGCGCTGGCCTTTGGTGCTAGCCGGGTGCTGCCCGACATGTATAATTCAGGGGTCGCGTGAGGCAACTGTTTTGTGTGCGTGTGTGTGTGTGTGAGTGAGAGAGAGAAAGCAAGGGAGAGGGGAGGGTGGGGGCCGAGAGACAGAGAGTCGGTGTGTCTGTGAGTGCGTGTGTTACGTCACAGATCGAGACCATCGCGACACACACAGAGCTCTCCCTCCCTCCCTCTCTCTCTCTCTCTCTCTCTCTCTCTCTCTCTCTCTCTCTCTCTCCCCTGCTGACGGGGGCTGGCGAGTGCTCTGCAGGATGTGCGGCACGCATGGCTGCCGGCCCATCAGTGGCCTCCGGATTGTTATTGGTCAGGACTAGCTCCCCCCCCCCCCTCCAGAGAGTGTTATAGGTCCTGGCGATGTGGTGGGCGATAGCCGGTCGGCGGGCCGCGTGCGCAGATGCACAGGTAGCACGCCTACCGCTGGGCGATAAGGCGTGGCTGCCCGCCCGGACTGCCGCGGCCACACACACACAGAGTCAAATAAAAGTTGGACACTTCCTCCATCATATTTGGCTCTGCTTCCCGCGCGCTCTCTCACTCCGCTTCCGATCCGGTCCAGAGGCGATATGCGGACGAGGGTGGAAGGTGCCATATACGGATAACGGGAGGTCCCTGGTGGTCGGGCAGGTCGTACGAGCAGGAGAGAGAGAGAGAGAGAGAGAGACCTGCTGCGGCTGCTCTTCTCGCTCCCACTTCACTCCGCGCAAGGGGAGGGGGCGGGGCGAGGGGTAGTAAAACTACTCACTCACTCACTCGCGCGGCTGCGGCCCTGCGGCTCACCCCCTCCCCCGCCTTCGGTTCGGCCCCACCTGGCCAGACCCACATTACCACAGCATCTTGCCGTTTCATTGAGTATGCAGCCCCCCCCCCCCTTCCCTCATTTGCCCCGCGTCTGGAGCCGGGCCGGGAACGGTGGTGGCGGTTTGGGGGCGGGGGAGCAGAGCCGAGCAGAGTAGGGCGGGACGAGTGTAGTCCGCATGCCCAGCCGTCCCAGCGAGCCCAGCCCTGCCGGCCGCAGGCCTAGTGCTGTGCCGCCCCGCGGCCGCTTCGAACCGTTTAGTATCGCTTCCAGAGATCGGGGGGTGGTGATGGTGGTGGGGGTGAGTCTGGGGAAGTCACCACCACGGCGCCGAGCGCCGCGCACAGGCACGCACACACACACACACACACACACACACACACACACACACACACACACTGTCCCAGCGGCGGCCTTCACGGCGGACGTTCAACTCGCATATCGAGTGCGGCGGCCGCCTCTGCCGCTGGGCTGACCTCCGCCGCGCCGCCAGTGACGCGCTGAGTCCTCCGCGGCACGTCACGTCCTCCGTGACATGTCACGCCCTCCGTGACATGTCACGCCCTCCCGGGACTTGCCTCGCCCTCTTCGTGACACGTCACCACGTCCCCGCGGCCCCGCTGGGCTGGCGAGGCTGGCCTGGCGCACGCGGCGCGCGTCAGCGCCCGCCGGGTAGGCACCGCGTCGCGCTGCCGCGCGGGGCCGCCGTGCGGGCTGCCTACCCGGCCGACCGCAGGCGCCCCGCACTGGCTGCGGCTGTGCTGCTGCTAGCGCGACGCGACGCCACGCCACGCGCATCACATCGCGATACGGCGGCCTTTAAAAAGTGATTTCACATCGATTCTCCGCCCCGCGCCGCGCCGAGTGGGATACGCGCGTGTTTTTCCGGTAGCCGCAGGTTTGGTGCGACGAGGTCCGCGGCGTCGTTAGCACAACAGCGATATCCATCCTGTACATTTTGGCGGGCGGGCGGGAAAAAAACACAAGGATCTGCAGGGTGTATCGAAGGGCGAGGGCGGCTGCCCGGCCACTGCGCCGCGCCCCGCGGCTCTCCCTTCCCTCCCGCCCTCCCCACGCAGCAAATGGCACGACAAACATTTCGACGGCGATTGATTTGCTGGTCGGGAGCGCGGCGGCGGCGGCGGCGGCTGCAGCTAACGCTGGCCTCTTTCCACCTGTTGCCGCGCGGAAGCGGTGGCGGCGGCGGTGCGGCGGGCGACTTCTCCTCCTCCTCGGCCCGCTGCGCCGCCGGCAGCGCCGCCGCACTGTCCGGGTCCGCCCCTGGTCCGTCCCGCCGCCGTGGGGATCGAACCCAAACCCCTTCCCGAACCTCGGACTCGGACTCGTCGGTCCCGAGAAGTCCGCGGGCGCGCTTCGCTTGTGTGTGACGTGTGTACTGGCTTCCTGCGCTTCCTGGTGTGGTTAAGCCCCGCACGCTGGAGCCGTCTGGAGCCGGCTGGAGCCGTGATGGAGAGTGGCGCCCCGGCTGCGCGCGCGTCTTGCTGTTCCTGTTCCCCCCGGGGGGCCTGGTGGTGCGGCCTCCTGGCGCCTCGCTCCAGCCCCCCCCCCCCCCTCGGTCTGCGCCGGAGGCAGCCGGAGGCCTTATTGCCGGTTGTCGGCGCAAAAAACCGTGCCGTACAGCTTCCCCGCGGCGGCTGCCAAGGGCTCTGCTGTTGCTGCTGCTGCTGTTTGTCGGGGCGGGCCGGTGGATTTCACAGTGAGACCATACAGTCAAAACTGCAGTGCCCAAACTGTGGCTCCATAAACTGTAGTCTTTCTGGGGCTGCACTGTGACTATGCGGTGTAGTTATCGCGTAATACTGTAGTTTTTATGCAGTTGAACTACAGTTTTTCTGTACAAAACCTAGTGTTGCTGTAGTTTTTCGAGTTTGCACACTTGAGGTCCCTTTCTTCCCCAGGCCAGCCCCGCCGCGCGCTTCGCAGCGCCCCCTGCAGGCCGTTCCCATTAACTAGAATAACGATGCCCGTCGTTCTGTTTGTGGGGAAAGAGGTTATAATTGATTGAGTCCGTTGCAGTTGGCATTTGCCGCACGGAATTACACTTCTGCCGCTGACGGGGCCGCGTGTGTCGGGGCAGTAATCGAAAAGGGACAACGGGGTCTGTGATTATCATTCAGCGGCAGACAATACGCGGAGGGAGGGACGGCGGGCTGCGGGCTGCGGGGCGGAGGCCGGACCGGAAATGGCTTCGGCTTCCTCACAATCTCCGGCGCGGTTGCTCCGGCCTGCCCCCCGGCCCCCGGCCCTCGGCCCGGCCATCGGTCGCCGCCGCCGCCGCCGGCTTTGCAGCTTGTCGACGGCCGCGCGCGCGCACTGCTCGACACAGTGTCTGCGCCCGTCTTACTCTCCGCGGGTGAGGTTCAACACCCGGCTGCCGAGGCCGCCGAGGCGGAGGAAAAGAGACATTATTCACGGCGGCCAGGCTGCGGGAGGAGAGGGCACTGCGGGGGCGCCGGGGGCGGCGGGCACCGCGCCGCCGGCACCGCACGGCACGCACAGCTCCCGCGGGGGTCCGAGCCCCGGCCGCGACGTCCGCGCCCGCAGCCTCCCCTCCCCGCACCTGCGGCCTGCCGCGTCGCCGCGCACCGCCGCCACTCTGCAACGCCGCGCGCACGGAGAGGAGAAAATGCTGTGCGAGGGAAAATTCTGATGGAGGGGGGACGACATTTCGCTCGCGAAACGGATACAATAACTAGCTTCGAAACAAAATTGTGTACTTCCCACGCCCAGTACAAGTTTTCGAGCGTTGCCTATCGCTCGATAGTTCGTGGGGACGGACAATATTTGTCAGTTTGTTTTCTGCCGGCTGCACTGCAGGGGTTGGCGGCGGCGACGCGGGGACGCGCCCCGGACGAACGCTCCTAGCAATCTGGAAGGCCAATCATGCGAACGGTATGTCGGAGCCGTTGTCCCCGGGGGACGCAGGCACTCCGACCCGCGTGGGGGAGGGAGGGGGGCCTCCGGGGGTGGCTTTGCCGCCTCTGACGTCTCTGTCGACTCTGCCGCGCTCGGCCGCCACCGGCTCAAATTGTTCCCTCGCGGCCCGGGCAGATGGTATGGCATGTCGGAGGAAAATATGGCACGGGCGCGACGGCCAACAGAGCAGAGCGGAGACAGAGACAGAGACAGGCGCGGGCGGCGCTCCCCCCGGCTGCCAGACGGAGACGGCGAAGGGCCCGGCCGCGGGGGCTTCTAACCCGCCCCGCGCACTTTCCCCGCGCGGATCGGTTCATGTCCCATCGATTGTGGTACAACCGGCGTGTGTGGCCGCAATACGAGCCCGAGGACGTCACGTCCGTCTCCTCCCGCCGCTTCTGCCCCCCCCCCCCCCCCCCCCCATCCTCCGCGGTTTTATTTTCGCCGCATACCTCGAGGACGCGGGGGGATCGACCCGCTGTTCCCCGGCCTCGCGAGTCGCACGAGCGAAAGTAGCGGCAGCGCGTTCGTCATTCAACAGGATATGCGGATGGCGCGGCGTAACGGGACGCGTCGACAAACGTGAAGGGTTGGAAAAGTGGAGCGGATACATAATGCAGATGTGACCAGAGCAGACCACGTGACCGCGATCGACCGGCGGGCCGCGTACTGCGCCACGTAATGCTTGCGAGTCGATCCGGACCATAGGCCGGAGGCCGGGCGCCGTCGGTCGGGTGCGGCAGGGCGGGCGCCTGCGACGGCGAATGTCAGTGGACGGCCTCGTCGTCGGCCACCTCAACTAACTTTTTCCGCGGCTTTTAAAGGTCATGTGACCCCGTTTTGGGAGTTCTGGGGTGAAGCCGAGACTAAGTTTGGTCTCAAATCTGGAGTGTGTTGAGTTCTTAAAAAAAAAAACTCTCTAAGCCTCTACAGTAAACCTCTCATTACACAAAATTGGTCGATGATTCGTGACTCTTTCAACGTGTCGGGGCTGCCTGCCCTGCCTGCCGTGCCTCCTTGACGCCGGCCCTCTGTTGTTGCAGACTGTTCCTGGTGATGGAGAAGGGCGGGGTGAGCGCGCGCCTTCTCTCGCCTCCCCTGACCCTGCCCGTCGAGCACCGCTGCCGCCGCCTGCTCGCCGCCGTCACCGCCGCGGCGGCCGAGGAGGGCGCCGCCGCAGCCGCCGCAGCCGAGTGGGAGCCGGACGAGTGGCCGCACCCGCACCCGCAGGCCGGCCTCGGCCTCCAGGGACAAGGGCGGGGCGGCGGGGCGTCTGATGCGCGTGATGAGATGGCCTCGGCCTACTCGTCCTCCTCCGAGCCGCCCGGCTGGACGGAGGAGCCGTGGGACCTCGCCAACGGCAGCAGCGTCGCGGTCGGCGCCGGCCCCCTGCTGGCCTCCGTGGCCGCCGCCGCCGCCTCGGGCCTCGGACACGGCCTCGGCCTGGGGCAGGGACAGGATGTGGGCGCGCAGGACGCGGTCGCCACGGCCCTGGCGCAGAACGGCAGCGGCGTGGTGGCGGTCACCGCGAGGGGCAACGAGACAGTGCCCGGCGTCCCCGCCTTCTGCGACGGCTGGGAGGGCGTGCAGAACAACTTGTTCCAAGTGGCCAACCTCTTCTTCTGCATCGCCTTCATCGTGCCCAGGCACTTCAAGCAGAGCATCCTACTCTACAGGTCGGTCACAGAGCTCACCCTCCCACTAATTCGTCACTCTGGCACGCGGACTCGTCGGGTCAGCTTACACACAGCGGCCAGCCGCGCAAAATTTCCGACACAGTAATGCTAGTTGGCTTTCCATGTTGTCACAAAGACCGAACAAGAGCACCCCCCCCCCCCCCTCCCCCGTCACTAGGGGTCCCCACGGCACAGTGCCTCCCCACATGTAGTCCACACAGAAAGGGGGACAATGCGCAAAATCCCGGGCAAAGCGCACACATACCGAAAAGGAATGACTCGCCATCCCTTACCCCCCCCCCCCCCCCTCATCTCCCTGGCTGCTGAGGCTCCCCGCGTCCTACTGTCTCCCCCACACTCCCGACCCCCACTCCCTCCGTCTGCCTGTCTTCCTGGGCCCCTTCTCTCTCTCTCTCCCCTTTTAAACTGCCTGTTTGCAAACGTGTTTGTTGACGGATGTCCGAACCCTTTCGCTTCGCAGACCCACCGCCCCGGACGAGTCAACGATCGCTCTGTGACTCTATTTAATTAACATCGCGCGCACTCAAACCGAGGGTCAGGCGTGCGTGAGAGAGAGAGAGAGAGAGAGAGAGAGAGAGAGAGAGAGGGAGGGGGGGGGGGGGGGAGATAGAGAAAGGGCAAGTTGGGCAAGTGCATTTTTATTTCTATTTTCCTTCCTCCATTAAAGAGATCCCCCGCGCACGATGGTATATCGTGCGGCGACAAGTGGAGGGGGAGAGGAGCGAGGGTGCAGGAGGGGATGAGGGTGAGAGGAGCGGGAGGGGGGGGGGCTTTCGTTGCCCGCCCATCCTGGTAATTAGACGGGGGAAGAAAGCAAGCGAGCCGGGAAACGGGATGAAAGGCACGCCGAAAAGTGACTCCTTTCTCTCTCTCTCTCTCTCTCTCTCTCTCTCTCTCTCTCTCTCTCTCTCTCTCTCTCTCTCCAGTGTGCTCTGCTGCTGCTGCTAACCTAACCTCACCACGTCTTAGGAATCTAGTCGGAAGAGGAGTTGTGGACGGGGAGGGGGTGCAGTAGTGCATCCCTGTGTCGGCGCCGGTGCACAACGAGAAGTAATGGACAGCGCAGTCCCAGTACACCGCGGGAGGGGGGGGGGGGAGGCGGATCTGTGGCAATCACAGAATGTGCGCCAGAGGCATAAGCTGGGAGAGCGAGAGAGAGAGAGAGAGAGAGAGAGAGAGAGAGAGAGAGACGCCGCCGCTGGGGACGAAAATGAACGCCGCCGCGCCGCTCTGTGAGAGAAAGCGAGACAACAAGCAAATTGCAGGCCGCAAGCGGCGGCAGCGGCAGAGGCTTTCCGTCTCCGGGACAAGACTACTCTCCTATGTCAGCCGGGCGAGCGGTGCAGCGGTACACAGTAGGGCCGGTCCGGGGGCGGGGGTCTATTCAATCCACCCACCTCTCTCTCTCTCTCTCTCTCTCTCTCTCTCTCTCTCTCTCTCTCTCTCTCTCTCTCTCTCTCTCTCTCCCTCTCTCTCCCGGTAATGCTCGCCCGTTCCGGCAGTGCAGGACACGATTGCAATCAGGCTTTGTCATCGTGCAGAGTGCGTTTCCCTGTGTGTGTGTGTGGGGGGGGGGGAGAGGGGGGGGGGGTTGATAACGCGGACCGACGACAAACCTCATCCGCTGTTCGTTGTCCACCCAGTTCTCATCATTATTATTATTAGTGTTGCTATTCTCTCTCCCCCGAAGCGAATCTGTTCTGTGTCGGCCCCGAACGCCCGCGCCCGCCCTGCCGCGTGCTGCTGGAACACATTTCAATCCGTCGGCTGGGTTTGTGTGCGGGGCCAGAGCCCGCGGTGCCCGCAGACAGGGCCTCGCCCCGCAGCTCCGCATCGGGTTTCACTTTGTCATGAAGACGCTTGTCTGTCTCGGTGCGTCCCGCCGCCGGGTCCCGCGGGTCTCGCGGCGCGGCGGCGGCGGGGCGGTGACCTTCCGGCAGACTCTTTACCCCTGCGTTTTACGACCCTATCCCCCCCCCCCTGTCTGCCTCCCTTCTCCCCCCGCGTCGCAGCTAAAAGGCCTCACTGGCCTTTCTGTTCTCCGATCCTCCGCACGTCATGTGTTCCTTCGCACTCCGCAACACAAATTTCTCATATTTAAGAAAAAAACGACAGCAAAAGAGATGAGAGTGTGACGAGGGTGGGGGGTGTGCGTGACAGGTTCCTGCTGATGCTCGGCTGCCTGCTGACGGCCGTGTGGGCGAGCTTCCACCTGTGCGCGTTCGACGTGTTCGTGTGGAACGCGGCCCTCATGGTGGTGAACGCGGGCCACACGGCCGCCCTGGTCGTCAGGTTCCTGCCGCCGGCGCTGTCGCCGGACCTCACCGAACTCTACCTCAAGGTGAACCCCGACAGAAATAAAACAAAAACTTGTTTTTTGCATTTTTTATTTTTTGTTTTTGTGTTAATCAATAATTCGAACAACCCCGCTGCGTGGCCGCAGGTGTTCCGGCCGCTGAAGGTGTCCAAAAAGGCGTTCAAGGAGCTGGCCCGGGAGGGCTCCATCCTGACCCTGGAGCCGGGGGACACGTACGCCGTGGAGGAGCAGACCCAGGCGGACGAGCGTCTCTCAATCCTGCTCAAGGGCAAGTGAGTCTCTGGACAAAGAGAGAGGGCGAGACGGAGAAAACCTTTTTTGTACCCTGGCAGTGAACAGTTTTTGAGTTTAGTACCGTATGTTGTGCGCTCACTTTTAAAGTCGAAAAGAAAATTACATCTGTTTATGAAGTTGAGTATAGACCGTAATTTTGTAGGCAACATTATTTTTCTAGTTCCATCGATTGGTGGCTATTTTCACGTCGAGTAGATGGTAGAGATTTCCCGTAATCTTGGACAGCATTACCAGAGTACAGTACAGCTGTAGAACAATTTTAGAACTCGGCCCATGAGTGTGGGGTAGGGTTAGCACCGCGTGAGCCGCGAGTCCCAGCAAATCCTCCCTCCGAAAGTTCGACGCTCCAACTGTACAAAGTTTAAGGGCACAGGTGGTGTGACCGCGTGTAGGGCGTGTGGCTCCGGGGCAGTTTAAACCCCGGCCAACGCCGCGCCGCCCTCCACCGGTCACTCAAGAGAGATTGTGGAGCCATCGGCTCTTAGGGGGCGCATTAAGACAAACCGAAAGTAGACACCGCCGCAACGACACACGTCTGTAACCTCGACATAGAATCCGAGTAGAAAACGTTACGTTGACGAGTAGCATTTTGGCGTACCGTAGGTGCAAACTCCTCTGTTAGTGCGGTGTAGCGTTGGATAGCTAGAGGCCGTTGCCACCCCTGTTCCAGGCTGGCCGTCACATGCGACGGCACGCACCTGCACCACATCAACATCCACCAGTTTGTCGACTCGCCCGAGTGGGAGGCCAACCACGACACCAGCGAGAACACCTTCCAGGTAAAGAGCCTCCGTGCCGAGCGCCGCGAGCGAAGCGGCCTCGAGGAGAGGTGACCCGGCGGCACTCATCGCACCCTAGCGATAGCTGACTGTAGCAGTAGTGACGTAGGACCGTTCGCGATGGAACGTAAAAGAACACGGACTACTTGTTCATTTTATGCCATTGTTCAGTAATTGTACCTTTCTCTTTACGCCCCTGGCTCTGCGATAAAAATGACGATTCGAGGCGTGCACAGGTCAGCGGCCGGCCGCGGATATCCCACTGCCTATCTCTAAATTCATCCCGTCGCCCGATCGACTTGGTGAACAGTTCTTGCGACGAGTTTCGTCATCTCGGCCCCGTCCCGTGCACGCCTCGCCTCTGCTCCGCACCGTTTCGCCCGCGAGGCCTCACCACGCGCCCCGTCTGTGTTTCAAGGTGACCATCTCCGCCGAGGAGGAGAGCGTGTACCTGTGCTGGCCGCGCATGAAGCTGTCCCGGGTGCTGCGGCACCGGCCGCAGGTCCGCATCGTTCTCGACACCCTCATAGGTGAGCCAGCCCCCTCCGGCCCGCACCACCGAGCCCGAGTCCCACTCCAGCGCTGCCGGCACGCTCCGCTCCCTCCCATTCCATTCCACGCGGCCCGGCCCGCTGGAGCTGGACTCTCCAGCCATGACCCGCCGCAGCCGGCCCCGCTCCCCTCCCCTGCCCTCGCGGAGGGGGCGGGAGGCGGGAGCGAGGTGCGAACAACACGGGTAGTGTCGCCCTCTCCGCCGGCCCCGCCGGCCCCGCCCCCGTCGGCCGTTCGCTTGGCACGTTTCCCAGGCGCAGAGAGGGCCGCCTCCGACCGGCCGCCTCTGGCCGCCGCCCCTGCACTGCTGCTCGCCGGGACGCGGCCCCCCGCGGCTCAACGTCCCATGACCGGAGGTGATGGGCGTTGGCCAGTCGAGGTCCGGCCTAACAACTCGGAGGCTTACGAGCTGTGAATTGGGAAAGTTTTTGTTTCAGAAATGGGAAAGTTTCACACCATTCTGGCCGTTTTATACACATAGGGGTAGTTTGGGAGGTTTTCTTTTCAAAAAAAAATACTCAGAGCCCGAAAATCAGTGTAAAAACCGTACAACGCAAGTGACTTTTACACATCTCGTTGTCACGGAGATGAACGTCGAAACCCCTTATAAAGCTCCGGGCGGCACGGCCGCCGGGCCGTCCCGCTGGCGCCGCCAAGGCCGTGGAGGGGGGGGGGGGGTCTAAGGGGAGGGGGAGGCCGCGGATCGAGTGGAGTGGAGTGGTCGGAGAGGAGAAGTTGGCGCCATCCCTCGTCCCGGAAGATTTGACGTTACTCGACCGCCACAAGGCATGGGCCGGCGGTGGCGGCGGCGTGCCGGCCCCGCCCCCGCCCTCGCCACACTCAGGCCGGACGGGGTGGGGTGGGGTTATCTTGACGAATACGAATAATGGCAAAGTTTTGAGTTGGGACTTGAGGCCGGACGCCTGTCACGGACTGTGAGGGCCCCGGTGAGGGCCCAGGAGAGCAGCGAACTAGCGAGGCTTTCCAGGCCGCCTCCAGTTCTCCCGGGCGGTGTCAGGTCTGCGGGTTTCAGCCACACTCTTGAATCGGCGGTGCCTCGGTGTGGTGCCGGCGGGGCCGGGAGCCTCGCAAATTTCCTTCGAAGGTTTGTGCTTCGTGTCGTCGCTCGCTGTGTAAGAGAGCCGCGGGCAGACCCAGGGCAGTGCTCACCGCAGACCGGAGAGAGAGAGAGCAACAGCTGTAAACAGCCGACCGCACACACACACGCACACACACACACACACTGGCATACTGTGTGCGCGCTCCCCCGCCGGACACGGCCCGCCGGCCCGCCCACGCCACGACCGACGCCGAATCAATTTCGAGTTTGGCGTGCAGACTGGGCGTGCGGGGAAGTAAGTGGGGAGGGGGAGGGGGAGGGGGAGGGGGAGGGGGAGGGGGTAGTTATTTGCCACACTGTAATGGTTCCGTTTGCCAACTCCAGCGTTGGCTGGCGAGGGCGGCAATGTACCGCAGGGGTGCAAACCATCGGGGGGGGGGGGGGGGGGCGTAATGGCTTGGCGTTGGCCGTCCGGTGTTTGAACCCGCCGGCGCCGTCACCGCCGGTGGCAGCCGCCGCAGTCGGTGCCGGAGCGCCCGCGGACGCCCGGATAGGCCGGCCCGCACGACTCGCGTGCCCGGCGGGATGGGACGCCGCCTACCCTCCCGGCGGCCGGCGGCCTCCGAGCTCGCTCTCGCCGCGGCCCCGTCCCCGTCGCCTCCGCCCCCTCGAGCCGAAATCTGAGGGGTTCTGTACGGATGGCCACTTGGAGCCCCTCGACACGGCGGGGCCGTGATGGTCGGGAGTCGCTTTAGCAGGCCGGGCCGTGGCCGGGTGCCGCGTACCGGGTACCCGATGCGGCGCTGCTCTCGGGGCCCTGCCTGCCCCTGCTGCCCCTGTCCCTGCCTGTCCCCGCGGCGCCCTGCGGTGTGGTTCGCCGCCGTGCGCCCGCCGTGCGGTGCGGCTTGGCACTCCGCTATGCGCTGAATTATGCAGCCCACTCCATGCGGTGCGGTGCGGTGCGCGGCGGCGGTGCCAAGCACGCTGCCGTAGCCCGGCTCCGGTCCCCGGACCAGCCCCGCAGCACCCCGCAGCCCAGCCCAGCCCAGCGGAGCACAGCGCTGGCCCGGCCCCGGCACCGCGCCGCCGACAGCAGCGCAGCGGCGCAGCCTCCACTCCAGCATTCCCCATCCACATCCACCCCGGCGGAGCCGAGCCTGGACGAGCAGGCCGGGGCGGGGCAATCAACAACGCCGGCTTATTGCGAGCTGTACACTGACTGGTCTGTGGACTCACCTTGTCCGTCGACCAGACAGAGAGTGGTTCAGAAATTTTACGATAATCTGGGTTTTGAGATCGAGATGTTTCTCGGGTATTCAAATTTTTTGCAAAGACTTCGAAAACTTTCTGAAAATACCACCAAAAAACAACAACAAATATTCGGAAATTTTCGTGTCCCGGTCCCGACTGACTCTCTCCCTCCCAGCCTCGCCCCCCACCCCCGGCCCACCCTCAACTTTCACTGACGTGCACTGATGGGCTTCTCTCTCCCTCTCGACAGGCAAGGACATCACGCACAAGCTGTACTCGCTCAACGAGCAGATGCACGGCAACGACCGGGCGCGCGCCATCCGGTCGGACCACTGGCGCCGCAGCATGGCGCGCTCGGTGAGCGTGGACGCCGTCAACACGGGCACCCGCGGCCACGTCCGCTCCGCCGCCTTCAAGCACGCGCGCAAGGAGCGCGCCGCCAGCGCCGCGGCTCTGGGCGAGGACGCCGTCCGCGACGGTGAGCACCGAGGCCCCGCTGCAGCCCCGCTGCAGGGGGCGTTCATGAACCACAGGCAGGGGGCAGCGCGTGTCAGGAACCGCCCGCGGGAATCGAACCCACCGGGCCTGGGGTCGAGAGACTCCGCGGCCCACGCCAGTGACAGTTTGCTTCCCGACGCCACGACAACTCCCGTCTGATTCATGCACGTTCCCCGAGCAAAGGCCCAACCATCGAATCCATTTCATCTAATCAGCGAGCAGAGGTGACCGACAGTTTTCTGCCCGCAGCGCTCCAGTCGCCGGTGCGCCAGGGGCAGGCGCAGTGCTGGATCCCCCTGGTGGCCAACCACTTCCCGGTGACGTCGCCCTTCACGGACGCGCAGGGGATGCCGCAGCCGCTGACGGCCGCGGTGGCCGGCGCGGGGCCGGCCGTGGGCGGCATCGGCGTGCCCGTGAGCGTGGCCGGCGTGCCGGGCATGCCGGGCGTGCCGCTGACGGCGCTGCCCCCCGGCGTGACGGTGCCCGTGTCGGGGGTTGGCGTGCCGGGCATGGGGCTGCAGGTGCCCTCCAGCATGGCGCTGGTCCCCGTCCCCGTCATCGTGCCCGTGCTCGCCCCGCCGCCCACGCTGCACCAGGCGCGGAGTCGCTCCATGCGGAGAGTCGGAGTCGGCGGCGGCGGCGGCGGCGTGGGTGTGGCGGCCGGGCCGGGCGTCGCGGCCGCGCCGACCGGCGTCAAGTTTGAGGCCACGCCGGTGTGACGCCAGGCACTCGGCGCCCCCATCCCCGGCGCCGGCCTCCCCTGAGCATCCCGAAGCCCTGGGGTAGGCCTACGTGCAGAGACCCGCCGCCGCATCACCTTGCCGTAGAGGCCACGACGGGTCGGCCCCTTGACCCCGGTCCCGTCGACAACCAGCCCCCAGTGGGGCGGGGCTGGGCGGGGCTGGGCGGGGTGGCAGGTTCCCGTCCGCCCCCCCCCCCCCCCCCGGTCCCTCGACACTGACGGAGATAAGCGCCCAGACAGATCGTGATGCAGTCGGACGGAGCACCCTGCAGGCAAACTCAGCGGCACTTTCCACGTGCCGCCATCTAGCGGTGGGTGAAAGTACTTCACACGAGGTTTAGTGCCGACGGAAACGCCCAGCGCGCTAAGTTTCCGCAGTTTTCCCTATGGCGCCATCCACCACCTTGTCACGCTAAGGTACTACTATACTGGTTCGACCGAGCACCTTGGCCCGCAAGCTTTGAAGTTAAATCGAGCCACTGTATAGAGGCTACCGTATGGATTATTCTGCACATGCGGGCACGGTAGGGCATCTACTTGTTTGAACAAGGCAGAATGGGAATATTCAATATGTGATATGCATGCGTTAACATACGTACTCTCATGTTATTTATATTAAAAGTATATTTGTGTGTTAGTGTTGGATCAAGTAATTTGATGTTGTTTTGATAGGGTATCCTATACATATGCTACATGTGGTGTGCTTTAGGTGTTGCTCTGCCTAGTAGTTGGTCAATGGAGGAGGTATTGAAATTAAGGAAGGTGAATAAATTTGTTTGGCTCAGATTCCTACTTGGATGAGCATCATAAATTGTTATTTTTTGTGGATGAGAAAGTGAAGTGAAACCTATAGATGTATAAGCATTACTTGCTTTTTAACATGTTTGGATCCTTTTGCATAATTTTGAATCATAATTTGCCATCCCTCTCGACGCATATTCATATACTTTCAATGAACCTTCTAATTCACTGAAACCATGTGGTGCCTGAAGTATTAGCTCATCTAGTTGTCTTGTCACCGTGTAAGAAGCTGGCATGACAGTCATTCAGACCACACAGGCATTCATGCCACACAGCAAGAATCCTCCATCTGTTCCAGAATACCTTCTGTTGGCCTGTTAAATCAAATGTGTTGATCAAGAAGCACATGCAAAGAACTCGGCATGTTTCGTGGATTTTTAATGCCAACTAAAATATTAGAAAGCGGAGATACAAGTACAATGGGCCTCTATTAAAATGCATATCTATATTACTTGAAAAACAAAATTTAAAAGACTCACTGATAGCATTATGGTAAATAAGTTAATATTTGCATCAATGACTGACAGATATTTCCTCATATGCTGGCAAGTTTTGAAAGAACATACTGCAGACCTAATTCTTGATGCTCAATGAAAACTCCTCACCCTCTAAGACAAATCTCTAGTCATTATTCTATTTGATAAATAAATATTTATCTTACGTCAATGTTGTCAGAAAGCTGTACAATCCCCAGTAGAAACAGCAAAAGTGTAATGCAGTGTTTGTGATACCAAGTGACTTTAGATATTGTATATAATTTGTAGCAATCAGGTAAAGATTTTTAGTTTGTGCATGTTGTGGTCTAAACTAGAACATTGTTTCAAGAGAGCACCTAGAAAAAATATCATTTAAGCACTGAAAATTTTGATGTGAACAGACCAAGGAAACTGTCATATACGGTCAGTTATTTAAGGGTCATTCATCCCCTCATTCCAAAGTGTACATATGTATATTAGCAATCTCAAATTTGTATAAGCTTTGAAATAAAAAAAAAATTGTGTTATGTCTGGGATATGAATGAAACCTGAGAAACAAACAAACACATATGTGAAAAACAAATGAACCATTTATTGCAATTGCTTACAGACAACAATAATGCAATAAAATCTCGAAACAAAAAAAAACACGCAAAAAAAATAACCTCAGATCAATGATACAGGATATTGTTTTGAGATAAATATCATGTACGGATGTTTATCTCCATACTTCGTCACATAAGGAATACGGCAAAAATTGCAGCAAAGAAAAATAAGCTTCAGCAACTGTCAATGACACTACTACAGTATTGTTTAATTAAACTCCTCAATCTGGCAAAAATCAAAGAGTAAAATTTCTGCTGACAGCCACCCTAGGGAAAAGCTGGAGTGATCAAAAAAGCCATATATTACTGGTTTGCCTTTGTATGACCCAAGTCACGCAAGTCCCAACATTTTTCTTTCACATCCTCTGGCCAGCAAAAGTATACATCCAAATCATCATTATAAAAAACATCAGTAATTACCGTCCACACCTTGCGGGTGGCATTACAAAACTGAGAATCGTCAAATGCCTCAAAACCAATGTAATATATTTCAGACTTTGAAATAACTCTTTTTAAATCTTGCAAGCATTTGCTGATAGCACAAAAAGATACAGGATCTTCAACAGATTCTTTCACAACAAGACCAAAAATGTTGAAGCCCAACTTTTCATTCCTGTAACAGTAGAGGCTACCCAGGCTCCACAGCTGTGTACCGTAATCTGACAGGAAACCATACTTTGTTGCCAGTCTCTCGATTTGTGCAGTGACAACATGGTCTTTGCTTGCAATGAACACTAATGCACATTCTCTTGGGTCTAGCTCTGACAACAGTTCCTTGGAGTGATGCAGCCTTAATTTCCATCTCTTCATTGGAGCACTTTCAGACTGCCATAAAAAAAAAAAAAAAAAAAGTCAAATACCTAACATGATGCTTTTCAGAGGTGTTACTCTAGACGCAACTTACCTCAATGTAGCACACAGTTACTTCAATATCGGTGTCAGCAAATTGTTTATTTAGTAGGTCTCGCACTTCAGCCCAGTCAAGCTGATCTCGGCCACAACCTATTTTTGGAATAGCTATCTGCTTAACTCCATGCTCTACACAAAGTCTTTTCCATTCTATGACCGACCTTTCAAAATCTTCCCACTTTGGTTTGCCAGTGCTAGCCAGTTTTGTAACCAAATAATAAATGTATCGCCCTGATTTATTAATAAATGCTACATGGCCTGGCCCTTTGTTTTGATCTAAGAGCTCAGCGACAGATCTAAACTTCATCCTGTTAAACAAACAAAATTAAAATACTGCACATTTCGACATGCATTAAAATACTATATTCACAGCATTACCTGAATGGCACAGCAACTCCTGAGCTCATAATGAAATCTGACCCTACACAGTGAGCCAGAGAATATTCTGGTGGCATGTCAAAGATATCACCTTGTAATTCCTTAACCACTTCACAAGTTTTGGCACGAGTACAACACTGATCAACATTTTCAACAGTTCTGAATTGGTTTTGATGAGTATTTGAGGATTTGTTTGGAGACCGGGACTGCACACCTGGTTCAAGAAAATTTTGAAATACATTGTACATGTCTTCCAACCCAACATAGTATTAATTGATGGGCTCCCACATCAGGAATTCCTTGTATATGTGTATATCAGAATTCATGAAGGTTCATGACTTAAAACTTCCAGAAATTAAAGAAAATATACTTTAAATTTTTGGTTCCTTGTTAAGTATAATAAAGAATTATACCCTGGTTGTGGTAAGTGCGCAGCCCTAAGAAGTGTTTTTGGCTTTAAAAAAGCAAAAAAATTGTTGTCCTCTTACTTTTAGACTCTTGTCCCAGTGAATGATTTAAGGGCCCAGTGGCAGCAATATTACAGATCTGCAAGAAAAATAGGAAATATAACACCTTTAATACACACAAGAACAGCATCCCAGAAAGTGTGAGCAAGACCCCTGAGTAGAGACAAGAGGCTGAAGTATACACAATTAAAAGTAATCCAATAAAAAATGCCTCATGCAAGAAAACACTTACTGGTGGGGTTGCCATTTTCTTGCTGTCTTTCATATAAATACTGTGCTGATTGCATTTCTCCTCTAAGACAGAATAGCTTTCTTCAAGTTTAGCATATTCTTTTTTATGGCGAGAAAAATCTTCATTTAAAATATTGTATTTCTCCTCTAAGATGGAGTACCTTTCTTCAAGTTTAGCATACTTCTCTCTATAGCGAGAAAAATTTTCATTGGATTCTTTATTTTCATTCTCCAATTTACAAATTTTAAGGTAGCAAGAATCTAGTTCTTGGTTCTGAAGGGCCGACTCCTGCTCCAGGTTTTCTATTAATGACTGGCGGCTTTCAAGTTCTTGATGGCAAATTTTCAAATCTTCACAGTATTTATTGCATTCATTCATTCTGAGTTGCAGAGTCATGGACAATTTCCTCATTGAATTTCTCGTGACTTGGAGCTCACAGCCATGTGAAAAGCAGTTGGCGCATTTTAAAGCAGGTTCACGAATTGTAGAGGAACCGTAGCTGGAGGTGGACATAGTATCCAAGCTAGTATTCATATCTACGGGAGTACTTGGCCTTGAATATGGTGGTACATGGTTGGAGCCAATAGCTTGAAATACCCTAGAGCGTGGTGCACCACGAGAATCGCCTTGGTACCCATCCATCACTGAACCTAGGCAGACAAGGTAAAAGCACAATCATTCAAAAACGGAATTTTCAAAAGCTAGAGAGGTGCAGAGGAACATTTAACTAAACCATGAGTTGCTAATGATCTTTTAACTTATTATTAAAATATTGAATCCCTGTTTGCTGCTGTGCAAACCTAGTTGCAAATCACAGCATCAAGCAAAACTTTGCAGGGAATACCACCCAAGAAGTTTACAGCGATCTGTTACCAACATTATGAACACACAATTGTTTAGGAAACTGAAAGCCACGGATAATCCTTTCCTTCGACACGACAAATTTCGATGTACAATGTTCGCGGTTAAAATGGAGAACAATTAGTAAATAAAGGGGGTTGCCCAATATTATTGCCCCACTTTGACAGGTACCGCCGAATTCGAGACAAGTGCTTGGAACATGTACCTAAACCTTCTTCAAGAAAAAGAGGTGGGGAGGGGCGGGCACTGAAATTCAAATTTACATACCTAGATAGATACAACCATCAACGTAAAGTCCTGCTATACGTTTCCACCGGTTTCCACGTGTTTATACCAGCCCTTTTTCGTGTTAGCGCGCCAGGTGCGAATAAGTTCAAATATGATGTGTGTGCCAATAAGCGCTCGCACTGTTACAGGCACGCCCGGTAAATTTGGATGCTGGGAGGTTAGGTTGCCGTGGATAAAATCATAAACAGTCCATACGTTCCCACACCTCGCCCTTGTCAGTCAAGGCTTTAAATTCGGAATGCCGCCTAAGAAAGGTGGTGACAAAGGCAAGGCGGCTGGCAAGTCTGGGAAAGATGACGGAGACAAGGGTGGAGCTGCCGGCAAGGAAAAGAAGGGAGGAAATGCTGTCAAGGTTCGCCCTATGTAACATTACACTCCTCTGGTTCTCATTGTCTGCCTCTTTAATTTTCTTTTTCTTTTAAAATAAAGGGGGGATTAGGAAATACTTAATTGGGGGCGGTTCACATTTTTAATTCTTTTATTTCTGCTCCATTTGTAGGTTCGGCACATTTTGTGTGAAAAACAGTCAAAAATTCTAGAAGCTATGGAGAAACTGAAAGGAGGCATGAAGTTCCCTGAAGTTGCTGCGCAGTACAGCGAAGACAAAGCCAGATCTGGGGTATGCTATTGGGAATCATTCCGGTGACTCGCACTACTTGTTCGTATCCATCGTTCACATTCTCTTAATCTCCTGTTTTTTTTATCCAGGGTGATCTGGGATGGCAAATTCGAGGTGCAATGGTGGGCCCATTTCAGGATGCTGCATTTGCCCTCCCCATTTCCACAGTCAATAGTCCTGTCTATACAGACCCTCCAGTGAAAACTAAATTTGGATATCATATAATTATGGTGGAGGGTAAAAAATAGATAATGTTATCTTATTAATCTTTCTAAAATATTAATTTGTGATAGGTTGAATCAATTGTGTTATTTTAATCACTTTATTATGTCTTTGCCAAGGGTCACATTCTATGAAGTCTGTACTAAACTTATCATTTTGTAAAACAACCTGAAATATAAGACTTACTTAAAACTTTGATACTCAAAATACTCAGATTTGCTTTATTCTATTCTCCAGGTACCAGATGGCACTCCACTCAATGAGAAATGCAGTGCTCTCCTGCAGTCTGTGCTATTTTCTTATCTTCTCCTTTCTTTCTTTGCTGGAGACTCTTGGAACCATGTCACTCCCCTCTGTGGAGGCCACCTAATGACCATGTCTTGTATCAGTTATCTCTAGCTTTTATCCCTACTCTTGTGTGTCTTGTTTCCTTTTTCTTTTCCTTTTACCTTCTTTTGTTTATTCTTTCTGAAGCTCCAGTAGTTTATATGCTCTTCTTATCACATTTTATCATTGAAGGGAGCATCTCCAAACCCCATGTGAAAAGTTGAAAATTGTGTTGTTTTTTTTTTTTTTTTTTTTAAAACAGACTTAGCAAAAATGTCTGCACCTACACTTTTACTGCACAAAACAATTTATTTTTCTGTGTTTATTGACCATCTAGTTACTAACACTGAAAAGCAAATGCTTTAATTATGAGTAGTGAAATTTTATATCGTCTGTGCGTTAGAAAGAGTGTGCTCTCTCAGCTGTAGGCTCTTCCCAAGGAATGTGGAATGTGTCTAGCCTGAGGCCTCAGATGGCTGATGCCATTACTCACAGCCACTGAGAAAAGGCACCATTAGCTGCTGTCACCAGAGCTGATATATAGAGCAAAGTGTAGGAGGCCAGCCCCTCAGTGTAAGTCCAGCTACCATGCTGTTCCCACTGGTGCTAGGTGTGTGTTTAATAGCGGTGCATGCAGCACCAAATCCCGCACCCACTCCACGAAACCCTAATCGTGTCAGATGTATCCATCGTAAGTGCCACTTTTTGGAAAATGCAATCTCTCGTCCTTGGTGATGTGTAAAATTTGTAAAATTGTGTTGTGCAACTTCCTCAGGTAAAATTCATGAAACCTTTAATGGGCATGGCTATATGTTTACTTGGGAGGAGCCAAAGACCGTGGGTCTTCAGCTGAGCTGGTCAGAAGCTCGTGAATTCTGTCGTGCTCGCTGTATGGACCTTGTGAGTTTAGAGACTCAAGAGGAAAATAACTTCATAAAAGAACGTGTTGAGAAAGGTTAAGTCTTGCCCTGAAACAATTTAAATTAAAGAATACATTTTTGGCATTTGCAATTATTTCATTTTATTATTTATGGCAGGTGATCAGCACTTTATTTGGACCAGTGGGCGCAAGTGTAACTTTAAAGGATGTGAGCGAGCCGACCTTCAGCCAGTCAGTGTCTATGGGTGGTTTTGGACTGGATCTTTGGTGCGCATGCCTGCCACTACAGACCGTTTGGACAGTGACTGGAGTGACACTGGAGGGTAAATATAAATATATAAATATAAATCTGTTTTTCCCCAAAATTCATTAGGGTTTCGCTTACTGTCTTGTCATTATTCTAGTTTTGGAAGACCTCAACCAGATGATAGAGAACATCTTCAAGGAGGGCCAGAAGAGGAATGTCTTGCAGTTTTGAATAATCTGTACGATGATGGGGTTCACTGGCATGACATTGCTTGTAAGCATCGTATGCCTTTTATTTGTGAAGACAGTGATGAACTTCTCCAAGTAATTCAGCGCAGTACAGCAAATAGCACTTTCTTTGATAATTTAGCTATGCAAAAGTTAGCTGTTTTTGATGATCAGTCTGGAAAGCTCATTCCTCCGTTCCCAGCACACATGCATCAGAAGGTAACTATGCTTATCTGAGTAACTGCCAAGCACCCCTGCAACTACTCTGTCCGAAAAACTGACTTTACAATTTATTTCTCTTCTCTTCTTTTGCAGGAAGAGTCTGGCTTACGCTCTGCCCAAGGATCTCTAGTTCTTGCAAGCAGTGATGCTGTTGCCAATGCTGTAGCAGCAGAGAAGGAAGCCAGTGTTCCTCGCACTCCATTTATTCCAGTAATACCAGCTACTCAACACACAGTCATGATGTTTGCTGAGATGCCAGCAATGCCTATCATATCAGAAGATGGTAACTCTGAGGATTTGGTCAATGATGAAAAGCAAGGACTTATGGAGAGGAGCAAATCAGCTTAAATAAAATTTTAAATCAACCTGGTATGGAGGTGTGTCATTATATTTTAATTCCTATTGAGAAGCTACTGTATTTTTAAGGTTGGGTAACTAATCAAAAAAGAAGAAATTACAACATAAATTAATTTCATTTATTAACATTTTTACACTTGAATATAGCTTATCATTAAGTATCACTGCTGAGGATTAACAGTAGCATTGGCCAGGTAATCAAACACCAATGTTGGGATTTGTGAAACGCACATAGTTAACAAGGGCTTCGCTTTCCTCGCACACCCAGGGCTTCTTGTGGTGGCAAGCAACGTCGTGCCAGTGAACTCCATCGTTGTAGAAGTTGTTAAGGATAGCCAGGCAGTTCTCGGGGGCACCACCCTGGATAAGCTCACGGTTGTCAGGCTGGGGCTTGTTGATGCTGGAAAATTATTGCAGTTTTAATTTCACGAAATTCTGCTGATAAGTACAAAATCGAAACACGGAAGACACAATGGACTAAATGACTCACCCGCCAGAGTAGCCCCAGTCGTTCTGGGTGCGGTCGGTGGTAGGGGCCAGCTTCTTCAGCTCGGCGGTCCAGAACCAGCCGTTGACGTTGAGGGGCTTCAGATCAACACGCTCTTCGCAACCCTTGAAGTCACAGAGACGGCCGCTGGTCCAGATGTACTTGACCTTGTCTGCAACATTTTTCGATAGGGGAGAGAGGCGCCGTTTAGAAAGGAAGCAAATGTTTAGTGGTACATTGACGCTGGCTAGTTGTTTTGGACACTCACCGTCGACCAGCTTCTTCTTGATGTACTCGTTCTCGACGGAGGTCTCGGGGGAGATGGAGTCCATGCACCGCTGGCGGCACCAGTTGCGGATGCCCAGCCAATCCATCTGCTGGTTGGCGGTGGAGGCGTCCTTCCAGGAGAAGTAGTAGCCCTTGCCGTTAAACTTCTCGTGGATCTTCCCTGCGGGCACGCAACGCAGGCCACGTTAGCAGGGAGGGGCGGCGGGGCGCGAGGGCGGTGGAACGAGTACTTACTCTGGGCGCAGAGGGACGGGACCGGGGGCTCCAGGATGCGGCCGGCCGGCTGCGGCACGAAGGCCTGGCCGGCGACCAGGGTGGCCACGCAGGCCACGAGGGCGAAGGCGAGCACGAGCCGCTGCATGGTCGCAAGTCTATTCACCTGCCACGAACAAAGTACACGGTCAGCACACACACACGCACGCACGCACGCACGCTTGGAGCACAACACAGACGGGGCGGGGCGGCGGGGAGGGAAGTCTCCGTACGCCCTCCGCTCCGCTCCGCACCACCCGAGATACTCACAGAGAGCCGCACCCTCCGGAACTACGAAACGCCACTCCTCCGGCCTGCATTTTATACGTCGCCCCTCTGTTTACGGGCCGTTGCTTCATTCCAACCCTACCGAAGAAACTTTCCAGGCCCAGCTCGACCTTGGAGAAAGTGGCGGTGGTGGTGGTGGTGGCGGTGGCGGTGGCGGTGGCGGCGGCGGCGGCGGCGGCGGCTGCGGTGACAGTAGGGGTGCTGGGCCCGGACTAGGGCCGTGTCGCGAGTGGTGGGGGCGCGCACCGCCTCGCCGCCGGAGCCGTGGCGCGCCCCGGCCTGCCGCCCGTCGCAATCCGCCCCCCGCCACGATACCACCACACCACATTTGGGCAGTCCCGCCTGATACCCGGCAGCCGGCAGTACGGAGTGCCCCTCCCTGTAGCACTCCAGTCCACGAGCCCTTCTTCGCCGTCTCTGCCTGTTACACAAACACGACAGGGAGAAAAAAGGAAAATGGGCTGTAACAAAAATTAAAAATAAGTGCGATGCTTATCGCGTTGGTGTCGTGGAGCTTGGACCCGTACCGCACGCGCGCAATCAATGGCGAGCCGAAGACGTCCAGTGGGCGTAGCGTCGGGTCACTTTTCTGCTTCCATAGGCTCGCGCCAACGCGCCCCCGCCGGGCTGCTGTAGTTGTGCCAACAGCGCAACGCCATGGCCGATCGTCGTTCACAGAGTACAGGGCGTCGTGGAATGCCGGCCGATGTCACGAAGAAAGAAAAACATTACTTTGAATGATTGCGTCATTGAGTTCTCTTAAAGAGGGGCGTGCGTTTGGATTTTCTCTCTGCATTTTATCGTAGGTACATGCCACACATTTCAGTACAGTACCGCAAAGATAGTACGATTTTAGGGAACAGGCAGGAGGCTAGATGACGAAAAGGTTCCTCATTTCGTACCTTTTCGAGTGAAGGAGGGTCGTCGTATCAATCTAACTGTCCAATTTCAGTCGGTAGACTCCGAAGTTAGTAGAACGAAACGGAGGCCGGTTGAACCTGGCAACACTGCAAACCGCGGCCACAACCGCGACGCTGCACACGCTGCGCTGTTGCTGAAAACAAAAACAAAACAATCACAGAAAGTACAAACAAAGTTTGATTTTGGCGACCAGGATTACGTTATGTTGATGTTATTATAAAACTGGGTTCCTTCTATGCTGTTGCTCATTGCACCGGTGTACTGTGATGTCACTCACAGTTAGTACCCTTTAAATGGATAGCACGGAGCTGTGCCGTTTGTGTGCAACTGAGAAGGATACCTTCGTCGACGGATTTGTCAGGATTTACAGTGATGAAGGTCAAAAGTTTGGATTAGAGAAAAAGATCATCAGGTGTCTTCAGATCGAGGTGAGATATGGGGGCTGTGCGCCCTTCCTTGCCCTTCGTGTCTATTTTGCACGGTGCCGCGGGCTCGGGCACTCGATGCCTAACCTAGGTCAATGCAATGTTTATGTCCTGGAAGTCGGGACGCCGACCCGACCGCATCCCTTCCAGCACATCAAGGAAAGCTATGACTTGAGTTGTGTGCTGTCGCCGGTTTCTACCTGTCTCCATTCAATCATTGTATAATCCGAACGTTTATAAGTAGAAGTGAACCCGTTTAAATTCTATGTTTGTTATTTGCTCTTTTCCAGCTATGTTCTGCAGATGCACTTCCAAAATCAGTTTGCCTTGAATGCTGCAGCAAGTTGCACCAATGTGCAGATTTTGTGGAAAGCAGTGCTAGAGCTCAAAATCGCCTAAAAATATTGGTTGAAAATAATATAATACCTAATGACTCACTCACAGCAGTTGCAAGTATTGAAGTAAAAGAGAGCCAAGATAATTCACCTAACACAGACCAACTTCACAAGGATAAGGATGAGCAGCTTCAAGAAGAACCTCCTCAGGAGATTGAGGAGCTTGAGCCAGCCGAACAACCACCGCCTCCTGTCCAACAAGTGCAGTCCCGACAGGTATTTGGGAATTAAAATATCTGATCTTAAAGTCACCATTGTGTTGATATTTTTTTAACACTTTTCCTAACTTTGCACTTGTAGAATGGTGAAGAAAAGGATGTGTATCCTTCTAAGTACTTAGAGTGTGTGGTTAATGAAGATTCCGAACGATCAGAATCTCCTACCAAGGAACATGGTATGATTAACTTAATGTCTTTGAAGTCCCTTACTGTCTGTGATAAGTTATCTCATGTAATCAATTTACCTTTCAGATATTTCAAATGAAGCTCCTCGCTCACGTGCATCCAAACGTAAATGCAGACTTCCAGTGAGAGTGAGCAGGGTTTGTCTAGATGACCTAGACAGTGTGAACCTAGATGCAGCCGAAATTTCAAGAATATTTGATGATGACGATTCTGAGGAAGAGACCAGACGGAGGCGCAAGGGCCGAAAGAAACGTACAACATCAAAAACAAAATCTAAAACAAAATCTAAACCAAGAATAAGAAAGAATAGTGAGAAAAATGAAACAGACGAAGATGTAGTCTTTCCAGATTCAAATGGGAAGGACAAGTCGGAAATTGTGCATGGTAGTGAAAATGGGTCCAAAAACTCTGACAGTGAAAACATAGATGACAACAGAGGGAATGATGATTACAATGATGAACTTGATCATGATGATGACTATGATGATGTTGATGATGTCGATGATGAGGATTATGAAGAAAACTCTGGTGCTGAGAAGTCCAAATCTAAAGATAGAAAAAAACAAGCTGAAGTTAATTTCAGTGGACAAGTGTGGTTGTGTTGTGATTGTTCTGAGGTAAAAATGAGGTTAATCTTTTCTTATTTGGTGTGTCTTTCCTCAATAACTAACTTATCAATATTTTTTCTTTTTAGGAATTAAATGATGTTGATGCTCTGCGCGTTCACCACTCATTTGTTCACAAACAAATGCCTAAATACATGTGCAGTTTATGCTCAAGAGTGTTTTCTATGTACGGTGCATTTGCTTCACATTTTCGCCGTCATCGGGAAGATAAGAAGATAGAAAGGAGGAAACCACTTGACTTTGATCTTAATGGATATGTCTGGTTGTGTTGTGATTGTTCAGAGGTGAGAACTGGGATGTTTATATAATTATATTTGTTTTGTATTCCATGCTATGACCAGCTACTTTCTCTTATTTTTTTTAAAGGAACTCCCTGATGTTGATGCATTACGAATGCACCATTCAAATGTCCACAAACAGATCCCTAAGTTCATGTGTAGTATATGCTCAAAAGTATTTACTCATTACCCTGGATTTATCTCACATTACCGCCGTCACCAAGAGAATGACAGATATTGGTAAATATAATCATTGTCAATGGATTTCTTATTGATGACTGGTGTAACATTTTTTCTTTTTTCAGTACATGTGAAACATGTGGAAAGTGTTTTTCCAACAAAAAAGCCTTGGATTCCCATCGCCTTATTCATACTGATAAGAAACCATTTGTGTGTCCAACTTGTGGGAAAGCTTTTAGACAGCAAAGTGCACTTTATGTCCACTCTCGCTGTCACTTGCCTGATGAATTGAAGAATAAGTATGCTTGTGATGAGTGTGACAAACGGTTAGTTTTATTCGAGTAATGTTACCAATGCTCTTTGAATTCCTTTTGTAACACTCCCATCTGGTTCAATACTCACAGTTTTTCAACCAAGCCCAACTTGATAACTCACAAGCGAATTCACACTGGTATTCGCAACTACACCTGTGATCAGTGTGGTAAATCATTTGTGCAGAAGGGCAACCTTGATGCACATCTTCTCACACATTCAAATGTAAAACCATTTTCCTGTCAGCAATGTGACAAGAGGTCAGTATATTTCACATTTAACCATTTCAATTTTTAAACTGAATTTTCAATGCTGTTCCATTTTTCTCATGTTTTGTTACCTTTTATTGTAGCTTTAAGACTGAATTACAACTTCGCAAACATGGAAGTGTTCATACTGGTGTCAAACCTCACCAATGTGATATTTGTGGACGCCAATTTAGAGAAAGGGGGACTTTAAGAGAGCATCATCGAATTCATACTGGTGCTATGCCTTTCTCCTGTGAGTTCTGTGGGAAGACCTTCAGATTTAAAGGTGTCTTAACTGTAAGTACTCATTCATTACATTGGTTTGGTAATTTTGTCATGGGCCTTGTTGTCTTCTGCAATAGCTGTTTGTATACAATCCATCTAATTTTTTTTTGTATTTTCCTTCATGCAGACTCACAGACGCCAACACACTGGAGAAAGACCTTATTCCTGTGTCCAATGCCAGCATCACTTCACAAACTGGCCCAATTACAACAAGCACATGAAGAGGCGTCATGGCATCAACACGGCAAACAATGCTCGCGGTGCTCGGTCTCAAATGCCCCCCACTGAGACTGCACAGGAACATCATTCAGCTGACAGCACCGGTGCCGTGATGTCTGGTATATCCACAGAAACATTGCAGCTTCCCCATCAACCCGAGGTGCCTGAAGTACCTGTGGTTCCTCTCGGACCACCGTCTGCACCTCTATCTGTTTGTGATTCACAAATGCAACAGCAACCAACTGCGCTGCTTCACAAGTCCAGTGTGGAAACTCATCAGCCTCAGCCTCAGCACTTGTATCACCACGAAAACGCTCTCAGCCAACACTCTCTTCATTCTCAGGAAGAGGATTCCATGTCATCTCACCATGAGGTATTGCCTTTGCTCAGTGCGGATCTGTGTTTTATTCCCACAAAATGTCATACTTAGCTGTTTTTTCATCTTTCAGATGTACTCAACTCACCCTGTACATTCACCACTCTCTGCTCATTCTGGGCATCCTGTAACAAGCCATGTCAGCCTTTTGAGTCACACAACTCAACTAAGTCATGCACCTGTTGTAATTGATGATGATCGAGAGTTAAAATATGCTACCGAGAGAGAGGTGTGTTCTTGTTTAACATGTAATTTTGTTTCCACTGTATAGAATTTGGCATAATTCCCTAGATTGTCTTTTGTTGCAGATAATTTTGGGCCAAATGTCTCGGGAACGAGATCGCCCTCACTTCTACAACCCAGCTCCTGGATCATCGGTGAATACCAATCCCTATCTCCATCAGTCTTTGCATCCGTCTTTGCACCATACTCTCCAGCAATCTCAGCTTCCCATTCCCAGTTTGTATGCAATTCCTCAGCTTTCGTTAGATCCATCTCATCTAGAGATGCTTCATTCAACTGCCTCTCAGCATCGATAATTTCTAAAATGTGTCAGTCACCCTTAAAAATTAGAATTTTCAATGAAAGCTTTTCAAAATCTATATTTTGAGCATTTAATTGGTATATTTATATTTTGATCGTTTAGAAACTTTATGAAAAGGAATGCATCTTTTAATCACTTCTTTCCACCTACAAGAAATGAATTTTGATGAACTACTGAGTAAATTTGAATTCTATAGAATTATTTTTATATCTTTTTCAGTTTACCAGTTTTATCAGTTTTGATGCTCATGTTTGTAAATTATTTGGTGTACTTTGATTTTGTAATTTTCACAGTGCTGATTTACTCTAAATTTATTGGAAAGTGCCTGAAATTTACTTTGTCTTTTTGTTAGGATTAAAAGTTTTCAATTCAACTTCACCAGTGTTAGATTATCAAAAATTAATTTTTTATGGTCCAGCGATCGTGCATGAATTGCTTTTGATATTATTTTTTACATTATTTTTGGACAGGTGTGTCTTTTTAATTTTTCATCGATGAACTATCTTGTGTGAGGAAATATTGCATTGGGTAACTCATTCCCTCGACACCCATCTTTTATTTATTGCTTGTCAGGCATTAACCCCTTCGTTAAATGTGCCATATGCAACACTTCAGTAATGTTGCTTGATGTTTTGTATGAATACCATGAAATGTTAATTTGCTTTCTTCATTGAGTTTTTGTGTTGTTTGCAATGTAGGAAGTGTGTGCATATTTTCACCACATATTTCCTCTTTGTACTTGAAAAATTTGTGTTTCGTTTTAGGAGCAGCTTTTCAACTTTTGTTTAACATTCCATCATTGTGTGATCTATGTATTTAGATGATCTGGTTCATATGTGTAGCTATAGATTTGATTTGTGTTTGTCTTGAAACTGTGTACTGCTGAGGTGTACAGACTAGTTTCAAAGTTTATGTTCTATGCGGCGCCTCTACTTATTACCTATTCTACTTATTGTTTTTAATTGCTGTGGTTTTCAAATACTATTGTGACATTTAGAGTTTTAAGTTACCTTTAAATATAAGCAAGTGCCATTCTGCTTCATAGGGAGCCTTGATCTCTTAAGAGACTGCTGTTTTGGTAACCCACTTGCTCATAGAGAGAGAGAGAGATTTTTTCTTTTTTGTTTGTTGCAGACCTATGCAACATGAAATTTAGATATTAGTGCTGTGAAAGAAGGGGCCATACTACTGTAGGTTTTTTAATGCAATGTTTCGGGTTGAATCCTATTGCACCAAGACAATCTATGTATCGTATCCTGTGCAGGTTCATTTATTTTGCCCCCTTCCAATAGAGATCTCATGTTAACTTTTAAGTGTAAGAAGAAAGAAAATGTTTGTAGTTAGAGAAACCTACAAAGTTCAAAATCAAGCCTTGTGGCTCACTGGTCTTCCCTGTATAAATGTACTGAAGTTGGATGTCTTCACTATGCAAACAATTGAATTTTCATAATACTTCAAAATAATTTTAAAACATCTAAATCAAGTTGTCTTGCCCCTTAGTTTTTGCTAGGGCTTTACTGCTTTAATTAGAACAGCTATCCTAGAAGCTCAATTCTGTATGATTTCCTGCTGCCGGCCAGCTGTTACTGTTTTGCTTCCATAAATTACTTTCATTTTCTTTTTCTCTACCATGTACAACAGTCCAGTGTTTGTTTTGTTGTTGTTTTTGGTCCAGAGCATACGGTAGCACACAGAAAAATGTGTGTGTAATGTAGTGTATGTATGGTACCATATCCCTGTGACTTCTCATTGTTTGCAAATATTAAAGAAAAAAGACAAAATTGAAGTGATGTTTCTCTGAGATTCGCCCTCCAATCTTTGAAGTGAGCATGAATGTTTGCCACCTTGCACACAGTCCACGGTAGAGTTAGTCCCAAGGCCGACCAAAGCGTGGCGGAGCGGGGGCTGGGGGAGGGGCGAACTCTACTGACACCGGCGCGCACCTCTTGTCTTCCGGTCTCCGATGCAGCCGATGGGAGGGGCTCTGGCACCGGGCCATTGACGCCTAAAGCACGGGGAGGGTGGGGTGCAGAGGCAACCCGCCTGACGCGGCTCCGGCCCAGCTATCGTGAATGGAATGGCTAGTGAACCGGATGCACCGCCCCCGGAGGGTAGGCGACTCGGTGGACGTTCTAGAACCGGGGTTACTCACGTGGGGTAGGGGAGGGAGTAGGGGGCGGTCAGGCGAAACACGTAACAGGGCTCGGGGCCGACCAGACCGCACGCGCACGTCTCCACCCCTTTCGTCTGCCCGGCCGCGTTGCGTCACGAAAACCGCAATTTCGATTCCATTCCGATCTCGCAGACCACACACACACACACACACACACACGAGCGCTCCGGGGTGCTGACGCATTGTGTCACATGACTGGTTCCGGGTCTACCCAGCCATCCCCCGCGGGCCGTGCCCGGCCGGCCGGGGCGGACCTCACCTCTCCGGGTAGTCTGGGCTAGGCCTTGGGCGGCCCCGCCGGATTGGGCCACATGCTCCGCTCCCCACCTGGTACGTGTGTGTGCGTGCGTGTGCGCCGTGGCCCATCTGAGGCATGCGTCTGGCCCGTCCCTAACCACCGCCCGCGCGAGCAGATCCAGTACTCCACATTTCTGTACATTTACAAAAAAAAAAAATTAAATTTAACATCCAAAGCAAAAATAAAATTTGCACAAATTTCTCCTCGAGTGGCACAGAGCGTGTGATAATATGATGCAGGATGGATAGAATGAACACGCCGCGTATATAACAAAGTCAGTAGCAAATCTTTAATATAAAATAATGAAAAAATGGCATGACAAAATAAATAAGGTAACAGGGCTCTTGGCATGGTATTGGTATAGGAAAGAGGTGGTTGGTTTGACTTGACACCACGGGCCTATGCGATGCAGACTAGCGTGTGCCCTTGGAAGATGCGCTCCTGCACCTTGTCGCTGCGGGCCGCGCGGTCCGCGGGGGCGGAGAGGACGGCCACCACCAGGGTGAGGAGGGCGCCCGCCGCCGCGCTGTAGGACGCCCAGCCTGCGACAAGAGGAACATGAGCAGACTGGACCGGAGAGCCGGGGAGCCAGACGGCCGGGGGGCCGCCCTCACGGCACGGCACCACACCCAACTCACCGAGCGAGCACGAGTCGAGGTAGAAAGGCGCGGCGTCGGGCCCGCACAGCCTCTGCACGCGGTCCGCGCCCCAGCCGCCCGCGAACAGCGCCAGCCCGACCAGGTAGAGGACGCCGGCGGCGGCCTGCGCCGCGCCGCACACGCCCAGGATGCTCTTGCCGCACACGGCGTGCACACAGCAGGCCAGCAGCCCGGCCAGCGCGGCCAGCGCCGCCAGCGCGCACCCCGCGCCCAGCAGGCACAGCGCGGCCGTCCACGCCCCCGGGGACACCCCCATGGGCAGCGGGCCGCAGTGCGCGCGCCCGGGCCCAGACCCGGGCCCGGGGGCCCCCGGCCGGAGGACGGCCGTCGCCGTGCTGCTGCTCGCGTTCATGGCGGCGCCGGGGCCGCCCGCCGCGGTGCTCGGGCTCCACGACGGCGAGGCCATGAAGCGGCACCGCATGGAGAGGCCCAGGGAGTCGGCGCCGGAGTCACCTGAGGACAGAAGCAGAAGCCAACGTCAGACGAGGTCGCCAGGAGGTCCGCCAGCCCGGCCCGGCCCGGCCTGTCGGGCCGCAGGTACGTTTCCTCGCGGCGGACGGAAAGTCGCCCAGAATTGCACGATAATCGCCGCTCCTTTCGACGCGGATTCGGGGGAGATGTCTCCACCGGTGGTCCAGATAGATCCGCAGCATCCGGCTCTACAGGCTCGGCGCGCGGCTCCAGGCCCGGTGAAATTCCGGGGCCGTTCCCACCCGTACCCTACCCCGCCCCGCCATGCACCCGGCTCGGACCACCCTCCGGCGATCGGGGCGTTTCCGACGCCAGAAAACAAGCCGGCGGGCGCCACTGCGGCGCGGCACGGCACGGCGCGGGGGCCGGCCGGGGCCCGGCCCACATCCACGTCACGGCCGATCGCTATGCTGTATGATAGAGCCGTGTACTCACCAGGTGGGGCCACGACCCAGCGCGGGGACACGAGCGCCCCCAAGACGGCCATGAGCGCCACCAGGGACAACAGCAGCCACCCGAGCGAGCGCGCAGTCACGATCACGTGGCCCATCCTGTCGGGTGGTGGCTGTGGTGGACGGCGACGGTGTCCTGGAGGACGTCGTCGGCGGACCGACGCGCTACATGGCGCAGGCCGGGTGGGAGAGGACTCTCGGCCAGGCGGCGGCGGCGGCGGCGGCGCGCGCGTTCAGCGCTGGGCTGCGGGGAGGCAGACAAGGAAAACACGTCAGAAGAGCACAGAAACCGAGTGAAACCAACCGGATACCACGGCAGCGGAACCGGTCCAATCCGAACCGTACCGTGCCGTACCGAACCACGGCGCTGTCGTCAACAGCGGCTCTGAGAAGCAGCGGACAGCCGCGGGGGCAGCGGCTTTACCCGCGGCCCAGGGGCTGACGCGAGTACGTAACGGAAGCGCGGCGGGCTGCGTGGCTCAGCCCCGGCTCCGCCGCGGGGTCCGAGTGCTTAACATTCTCCAAATCTACCCCGCACGACACGACACACCGCGACAAGGAGGCTTAAGCCCGGTACAATCCGTGTGTCTTGGTCGTCTTCGGGCACCCCGCCGCGCAGAGCAAGTCGGAAAACAAACACGGAGACCCCCCTCCCCTCCGGACACATCGGGCGTCAACGCTCACTCCACCGACACCCCGGCATACGCGGACACCCCGCGAGGCAGAGCGCCGCCTTTTAACTTCCTGGGGAGGCCGAGCACCAGAGCACGGCCTCGGCCTCGGCCCGGGTGCGGGGAGCGGGCTGAGCACAGCAGCGTCGCCGCCGAGCCAGTTTCGTAGCGTGACGGGGGGTGCATGGGGTGGCAGCGGTCAGAGGAAGGGTGGCGGGCGGCCGGGGAGGGAAAGGGGGAGGGGGCGGGGGCGACGCCGGCCGGGAGAGAGAGAGAGGGGTTCGCCGCCCCCGACAGCCGGGCCGCGTTGCTTCGTAGGGCTTGACGGGGGAGTCGGGCCGAGCCGAGCGCTCACTGGTTACGAGGGTGGACTGCAGCGGGGCGAGGAGGGGGCGGCGCGGCGGGCGGCGGCACAGCGTTGGCGCCAGCACTGCTAGCTGGCCCGGCTGGCCTAGCCGGGGCCGACACGCACGACGGCGCAGAGTTGTCCCCGTCCCCTTCCGGGCCTGGATGGGACCCGCCGAAGGGACCGACGCCGCCGACGTGCCGCCGACCGAGCGGCGCCGAGGCGGCAGCACCGCCACCACCACCGGTCCGGGGGCGGACGGCGCCCGCCGGGTAGGCAACCACGACTCCGCCCGGCACGCGAGTCGTGCGGGACGGCCTACCCCCGCGGCCGCAGGCGCCAGCAGGCGCCGCTCGGTGCGCGCTTGAGAGTCGCAGCCGCAGAGGCCGGCGACAGCGCCTGACCCCAGCACACGTACACGCACCTCCTTCCGGGACGGGACCCCCTCCTCTCGGACGTCCCCGACGACGCACCAGCGCCCGCAGCAGAGAGCTCTCGTGGACGCGGAGGAGGAGGAGCGGCGATGCGCGCAGCGAGAGCCCCTCGGAACAACACGACGCGACGCGACGCCGGGGAGCAGACGACTACGCAGACGGCGGCGGCGGCGGCGGTGCGGGCCGACGCCGACCCCGCCGGGACGCCGTGAGCACTCGCACCAGCGCCGGCAGCGCCCCGCCCCGCCCCCACCCCGGCCCCCGCCCCCGCGGCCCCGTCCCACTCCATTCACTGGCGTCGCGCGTTCGAAGGCGGCACGGTCTGGTCCGGTCACAGAGTCGGTACTGCAGCGGGATTACACGCGACCACCGTCGTGCGGGGGGATGCTGATAACACGGCAGCCATGGCCCGTGCGCGCACGCGCGCCGTGCGGGCCGGCCTGCCTCGGCAGTCGCAGGGGCGGCTCAAACGTGCGCGGCAGCCTTGTACACCGCGGCCTAATCCCGCTGCTTACATACGTAACGCGTACGCGCGAGGAACGGGGGGAGGAGGGGGGGGGGGGCACCGCGGGGACCGCGCAGCCGCGGCAGGGCCCGCTCCACCGCACCGCATTGTCTCGCCTCAGTGCCCCGCCCCCTCCCACCGCCGCCGCCGCCGCGTGCGCAGCCCCCCACCTCTCCTTTCCCCCTGTGTCGACACGACGGTGTGACCAGTTCGGTGGTTGGGCTCGGTCTGAGGGACTGCGGGACCCCTGCATCGGAAATGATGGGCATACCGAGTGAGTGAGTTGAGTGGTGTACCGCCTCTGCCGCTGCCGCCACCGCCGCCGCCGGCAGGGCAGCGAGTGGGGGCGGGCCGGCCGGGGTTCTATAATAGGCGCTGCCCCGCAGCCGGCGAGTCTATGCCGCGGCGCCTTCGTCTCCACGCGGTGCGAGCTCCGCTCCATGGCGGTGCCGGCGGCGCGATGACGGCGGGGACGGCTCGGGACGGCACGGCACGGCAGCCTCCCCCACCGGCCGCCACGCGCCGCCACGCGCCGCCAGCAGGCCCGCGGCCCACGGCGGCGGGGTGCTCGATCACAACTGTGTTGTCACGTGTCACGGCACCCGACCCACGCGCTTGCGCGCGCGCCGCACACGCGCCGCACACGCGCCGCACACGCGCCGCACAGCGGCTGGCCGGGCACGTGTTTGACGCGCGCGCTCGCGAGTCGACGTCATCGGCGACCGACGCCCCCCCTGCCGCCGCCGTCGTCTCCCGCCCCGTCCTTTGGCGCGCGAGCCCAGCAAAGAGCCGCGGAAACCGCGGCCAGCCCCCTCTGGGCGTCCCCGCGGCCCGGCAGGCGGCAGGCTCCGGCTATCGGCGACGCACCTCACGTCGCGACGCGCCACCTTCTAGAGGAGGGGGATGGGGGGGGGGGGGAGGGAGTGCCTGTGTAGGTGGTATGCCGTGCTGCTGGGTGCGAAAAGGAGGGAGCGCCTCTCGGTGACGCCCGGACCGCCGCAGCCGGGCCACAGTACGCGCGTGGAACTACACGCCGACACCGCGACTGCGGCCGCGTCGCCCGCGGCTACCCTGCTCGGAGGCTAAAGGTTCCTCGTTTTCGCAGACCTCCCCCCCCCCCCCCCCTCCTCCTTAGCCGACCCAAAACCCGCCCCCCGTTAGGGTGTCGAGCTGCACAAACGCCAGTCCCGCGGGCCCCGCAGGCACGGCACGGCAGGGGAGGGTGCGGCCCGAGGCGCTGGCGGGCGGCAGGTGGGTAGGCGGGCAGGCAGCCCAACCGGCAGCACTGCCGTGCGTGTCGCCTACCGCCCTCCAGACGGGCGCTCCCCCGCTCCGCTCGGCCCCGCTCTGACGCCGCCCGCCCGCCCGTGTTCCGGCCCCACTCTGTGACTGTGACGGTGACGGGTGACGGGCAGGGCAGCGCAGCGCAGGCAGCCACACGACAACGGCGTCGCTGTTTTGTTCGGAGCGTTATCGCCGGCTCCGCACACACCGCGCTGACCGCCGCGCCGCGCCGCTCCGCTGCTGCTTCTTCCAAAGTGACTCACGTCCCCGTCGGGTCACACTCCGTGGACCCGCCGACCCACCCCGCCCCGCCCCCGCTCAATAAACATCTGGGCAACCGTTAGCTACACGAAAGGAAAAGGCACAACTACTCATTCCAGCGCGGCTCGTCTTTCTATTTACCTCCTTGGAGTCGCTGCGACGGCGTCGTTGGCAGATGGCAGAATGACCGCGATGAAATAATCCTCTTCTTTCCTTGGGCCTCTTGTTCTATCTTTCTCTCTCTCTCTCTCTTTGATCCCTCCGACCAGCGGGGGCTACCGACGGCGGCGAGTTGCCGCGCACTCTTTATCTCTCTCTCCCTCGTTCTCACTCTCGCTCTCCTTCTTCTCACATGGGAAGATTGCGTTTTTCACTCCATCTCTCTCTTCACCTCGCCGTAGACGCGAGGGTCGTACCAGCCCACGGGCGGGGGGTGGTGGTGCAGGCCCGGGTGCAGGTGGTGGTGGTGGTGGTGGGCGTGCACCTCCGGGTGGTGCGGCTGGTGCGAGTCCGAGTGGTGCTCGCCCGCGTGAGGTCCTTCGGGGGCCGCGCCGTAGTCCGGCACCTGGCCCTCCCCCTCCGTCAGGCTGAGGCTGAGGGCCGCCGACGCCGCGGTCCTGGCGGCTATCTGGCGGCGCCTCTCTCTCTCCTTCTCCCGCTTGCGCTGCAGGATGCTGGGGTCCGTGCCGAGCCGCTGCCGCCGCTCCCGCTCCCTCTCCCTCTTCCGCTCGAGCACGGCGGGGTTCGACTCGAACAGGCGTCGCTTCAGCTTCATCAGCTCCAGGGCGGCGGGGTCGTTCTCCAGCCTACGCCGCCGTTCGCGCTCTTTCTCTCTCTTCCGCGCCAGGACGTCGGGGTTGGTCCCCATCATGCGCCTCCTCTCTCTCTCCTTCTCCCGCTTGCGCTCCAGCGCGGCCGGATCAGACTCCAGTCGGCGCCGCCGCTCCCGTTCCATCTCTCTCTTCCGCTCCAGGGCCGCGGGGTCAGCTTCGATGCGGCGTCGCCTCTCTCTCTCCCTCTCCCGCTTACGCCGCAGCACTTCGGGGTCCGTCCCCAGCCGGCGTCGCCGTTCACGCTCCCTCTCTCTCTTCCTCTCCAGGGCCACGGGGTCCATGATGAGGCGCCGTCGCCTCTCTCTCTCCCTCTCGCGCTTGATGGCGAGCGCCACCGGGTCCGAGGCGAGCCGCCGCCGCCGCTCCCTCTCTCGCTCCCGCTTGAGGCGCAGCATCTCCTCGCGCCGGGTCTCGCCCATGGCGTGGCTGTGGCCGTGGCCGGCCGGTTGCGCCTGCATGTCCAGCGGCTGGTCAGCATGTCCGAGCGCAGTGCCGATGGCGGGCCCGGGGCCGTGGCCGTGGCCGGGGCCGTGGCCGCCGAGGCCCATGGGGTGGCCCATGGAGCCCATGTGAGCCATGGGGTGCGCCATCAGGTTCATGTCCACGGCCAGCCCCGTGGCCAGGCCCGGCGCCAGCCCCGCGGCCAGGCCCTGGTGGTGCGGGTGGTGGTGGTGGTGATGGTGGGGGTGCTGGTGGTAGGGCCCACTCGCCGGCACCCCGTTCATAGTGCCTTCCTCCGCGCGCCTCCCTCACAATCGGACTGGAATTGAAATAATGACAGATTTTTCAGAGAACGAGTCTAGCAAATTTGAGTTTGAACAAAGTTGCAGAGCACAAAAAAATCATGTTCACCGAAACCTAATCTCGTACTGCACCGTCCTAGCCCCCATCACACCTCCGCAGGACCCCCACCTCCACCCAGAACTACCCCACCTTCACCTGGACCCCTCCTCCAACCCGCCAAGCCAGCCCACAACTACATGTAAGCCAGCAGCCGACTCCTATGATACCCGCAACCTATCGAAGCAGACGGGAGCCACGCACACGCACTACCGGAAAACTCGCGGACAACAGTCCACACCAAATATATATATACAATCATAACCCCCCCCCCCCCCCAGCATTTACGGACGCCCCCTCCCACGCGGAACAGCAGCAGCAGTGCAGAGTGAGCGAGCCGGGCGGTGGACTTTTATTAGGGAACCAAAAAAAAAAAAAAGAAACTTATTATATTATTATTTTTTGTAGAACCCCCTTTCTTCCCGAAGCGAGTTGGTTCGAGTGCGTGCGTGCGTGTGTGGGGTGTGCGTGCGTGCGTGCAGGAGCCCTGGGGGATCGAAAGAGAGGGAGGGGGAGGGAGGTGAGGGTGGGAGGTGAGGGTGGGAGGGGAGGGTGGGAGGAAGGGACGTGATGGGGATCCAGAGCCGCACGCGGCGGGGGGAGGGGAGGGGGGGAGCAAATACAGCAGTGGGCGAGGAGACGGGGAGAGGAGGGGCGGGGCGATGTAATAAGAAGCGACCGGCAGCAGCAGCTGCCGCCGCCGCCGGTGGCGTTGTATTCTCCTAGGCCGGCAAGAAAGAGAGACTAATTAACGGAAATTAAGCCGACGTATGGTATGGGTGGCAGCGGCGATCGCAGCCGATGGAAAAGCCGCGTCGCGAGCCCCGCGCTAGTGACACCGACGCGACGCGACACGATCCAAGTCGGACCATTCCGGGGGCTCCGCGTGGTGCGGGAGGACGGGCAACCAAACCCGGGTATCAACGCCCGCGCCGCCCCTATTTTATTCCGGCTGACCCCGCGCGGGTGGTGGTGGGTAGGAGGGTTCTCTCTCGCTCTTGCCTCGCCCGATCGTGAGAAGGCGCAGGAAAGGGAGGGGCCGGGCCCGTGCGTGCGTGCTGTGCGTGCTGCGCGTGCGTGCGTGCCGTGCGTGCGTGCCCGGGCAGCGTGCGTGCGTGCGTGTAATGTCAGGCCGTCCACAACGCGCTCCCATCCCCCCCTCCTCCTCCTCGCCCTCCCTTCCCCGGCACTGGAATAACACTCTGCACGAAACGCCGCCGCCGCCGCGGTGTGCGAGCGAGACGGGAGACGGGGAAAACGAGAGAGAAAGGAAGAGGGAGGGAGACGGCACGAGCGTTCACGCGGGGAGGTACAACGAGTTGGAGTGAGAGGCACGGCGATAACGACCCAAGGCAACCGGGGCAGCCAGGCCAGGCGGCGACGGACTCTGGGGAAGCCGGTGTGCCGGCCGCCTGCCATGAGTTTGATCGGGCCGGACCCGCCCGGACTCGGGTCCCGGAGGAGCGGCTCTGGCAGCGCGCCGCCCGCGAGTGGGCAACCCGCCGGGCGGCACAGCTAGGCACAGCTAGGCATACGCATGCCTGTGCGGCACCGGCCCGGATAACATCGCACCAGGCCGAGCTACAAAAGGCTGGGCTGGGCTGGGGGCACCGGGTCCTCCGCTCGGGCCCTCACTCCCACAGTGTACGTGTGTGCTGCTTGTGCGTGTGGACGCGAGCGTGCGTGCGTGTCTGCCTGCCTGCCAACGTCTGTGTGTGTGTGTGTGTGTGTGTGTGTGTGAGAGAGAGAGAGAGAGAGAGAGAGAGAGAGAGAGACCGTGCGTGCGTGGCTGCCTGTGCTCGTCCGTGTGTGGCTGCGCGTGCGTGCGTGTGTGCGTGCGCAGCGCGTGTAGAGAGGGAGAGAGGGGGGAGGGGAAGTGACTCACTGTTCGGTCGAACCTGCTCCACAAGGCTCCGCGGCCGCACGCGGCTCTGGACGTTGGATGGGAGAGAGCGAGAGACAGACAGAGAGAGACAGAGAGGGAGAGAGAGACAGAGAGAAACAGTGAGAGACCGAACGAGTAGATGGGTGGATTTGCCCGCCTAGGTGTGCGAAAATGGGACTTGGCTGGTGCGTGAATGCACGAAAGAATGAATGAATGGCTGTAAGAATGAACATGAGTGAGTGAGCGAATGAATGAATGGGACCCGCTAGTCGAGCACCGCGCCCCTCCCCAGTGTGTCACCAGCGGTGCCTTCAGGTAGGAAGGGAGAGAACTACTACCCCACGCGGGAGTGCAACTCTACCATCGGAGCGGCCAGGTGCATTGCTGCATCAGTTCGTGTCTGTGCGAGAGAAAGAGAGCGAGAGAAAGAGAGGTAGAGAGAGAGAGAGAGAGAGAGTAGAGAGAGAGAGAGAGAGAGAGAGAGAGAGAGAGAGAGAGACGAAAATCCGCGTGGGAACCAGCATCGCCGGGCTTCGATCAGCTGATCCGAGATAGTGCGGCACGTCGGCGGCTGCTAGTATAGTGTAGTATAGTTTGGTAGGGGCCGAGGAAACAGTTCCATTGGTGCTCCGTGTGCCACCCGCGTACGGCTCGTACCCGCGGCAGCGCGGAGATATCCAACAACAACTACAGTACTCGCAGGGGATGGGGAGGGGGCGAGGGTGGGGGGGGGGGGGCGTCGCGGAACGCACTCAACAGGGACGCGATAATGAGGAGAGGAAGTGAAGTCCTCTGGAAACAAACGCAGCCAGTGAAAAGAGCCGACGGGATTTGGTGCAAAGAGAAGCAAAGCATACATGGGCAGAGCGAGAGAGGGGGGGGGGGAGGTGCTCCTCGGCTTCCCTGCAGTACCCGCAGGGAATGCACCCCCGCCGCCGCCCGGCCGCCAGCGCGAGAAGGATTCGTACAGTGGTCAAGGGGCAATGCCGAGAGCATCCCTCAAGGACACCGCCCGCGGGATCCCCTTCGGCTGTGCCCAGCGGTACAGTGAAAGAGAAGGGTTAGCAGCAGCGATCCCACCCGTTAAGCAGTCGAACCCGCCTGGATCCGCCCCCCAAGCATGCAGAGGCCGTCGAGCCAGCGTCCGCAACCCGCCAAACAACCCCCGACCCGCCGCGGACGGCACAGCCCAGCACGGCCCCGCGCGGCGGAGCCAGCCTTGGCACCAGCCCGGCCGCCCAACCTCAAAACCCGACCCGCAAACGTCCGTGACAGACGTTAACCCTTTCCCTCGGCTCCCGCAGCGCCTCCCCCCCTCCCCGTCACCGCGGTGGACGTCCGTCAGCGACAAAGGACTCACCAGGAACGCCCGGTCCGCGACTGCTTTGGCGCCGTGGGCTCTGGTTCTGTGCAAACGCTGGGACGGGATCCATGCAGCAGCAGCAGCACACACACAGCACAGCGCAGGCACAGCTTAGCACACGGCGACACGACACATCAGGGCGTCGCGACGCAGGCGCTGGCCCGCTCGAGCAACGCAACGGCCAACGGCGTCGGCGCGGCGTCGCCCACTGCACTCACCGACTACCGGCCTTACAGAGCCGAGCGGAGCCGAGCGGAGCCGACCCGACCCGAAAGCCAGCCGAGCTCACCCGAACGCGAAACGAAGCAGGCGTCGGCCGCGTCGGACGACCCGAGCCGAGCCGAACGGACGGAGCCGAAGGGTCCCGAACGTTAAAATCATGGCTGAAGAAATAATGTCAATCGTGTTTGCGATTTTCTTCTAGTTTCAGGTACCGGCGCCAGGGTAACTCGAGTGGCGGTTATTTGGAGAACCCCGCACACAATGGCTTCTCAATGCGGTAGTTTTGAAAATCCGCCTTTAACGCAAAACCTGCCTTCTTCCAAAAATATTAAGGTTTGGTTGGTACAGGGAGTAGGATGAGCAAACAACTAGCGATGCCGTTTTCAGACTCGGGTCCTTTCAACACTGTTTCGTCAAATATCAGCCCTTTGTTTTCCCGTGTTCTTGGAATATAATTACTTTTATCCGACGACGAACGAACTACTTATGCCGCGCAATGTCGCGGATCCATATGAAAAATTGCGGCTGCACCTACGGCGCGCGTATGAATACGGGGAAGTACTGTGTATAATGGAGGGCTCCCTCGATGCACTCAGTCATAGTGCGTATAATAACTTCGCCCTTTGTATCAAAACTAATCGCAACGTCGAAATGGTCCAGTAAATCGATTTACGTCATGTGTCAACCAATGTTGAACACCACATCTTGATATTAAGTCACTCGTGGTCACGCCCTTGGCACACAAGTGCCTGACTGATTTCATCTGGTCAATCTATTCCCGTCTAGTTAGGCAATCCTGGTAAGGTTACATCACTTCATGAAGTATCCGTTAAATGCGTTTTACTCATTCATTTAGAGAGCAGTATTCGTTTTTCAGCTGACTATGGCTAGGCCCCCACGGAATCTTTTGAGGCAAGCCTTTCGTAGCTTTTTAGATTCTTTCAAACCGCGCATTAGTAAACCCGAACTTATGGGCGAAGATAGACTTGGCAACCAATACTTTGAAGCAAAACCCACTTCAACTTCAAATCGAGTGAAGCCGCATAGATATTATTTGCCAGCCAGCGGGGAAGAAGATTTCCATCAGGAGTTGCCATCAGAATGGGAGGCTTGGCTACGAGGAAGGAGGAAGCTTCCTCCTTCACCCCAGGAACTTGACAAGAACTATGCCATCATGTTGATGAAGAAAGAAAATGCTAAGAAGCTAGAGGCTGAGAGAAAGGGCTCAAAGCTGTTGGATGCTCCTACAAGCAAGCCAAAAGGGTTTGATTCTTACCCCCAGTATGGAAGCGAATTTGAAGATATACCAGGTAGAAAAATTGACCCAAATACAAAGAACTCAAAATGAAAGTTAAACCTGCTGCCTGCTTCAATAACAGCGTTTTACTTCAAATTGTGTTAGAGGAGTTTCAACTATTATTGACCATTAAGCCATGTGCATGTTGCATGTGAGCCGCCAGAGAGACGGTAAAAAATCTGAAGGGTGTCCGTTGGGTAGAAAAATTACGAGTCAAGCCTTGTGATACGCCGTTCAGTTTTAATCGAATTGATCAATGGTCTGAAAACATGTTTATATGCAAAATGAACACAAGGAAATAAATTCCAATGCTATAAACAATGGCAAGCCCCCAAACTGGATTTTATACGTACCCCATAACAAATATATTTCAGTTGATTCGGTAGCAAACCACAAAAACACAAATCACAGCCTGAGCATCTGAACACAAACTTGTCAGTGCCTAGTGAATAAGAGGCCTTTTCAGGGTTTGTGCAGGCAGTTACTTGCACTGACAAGCTATCAGTCTTCGTTATCTCATTTCTAACCCAACAAAGAGTCTTGCGACATTCCTTAAACAAACAGCTACCAATTGCAGCTCTACACATCAAGTATTTCACAACCATATTATACAATCATTTGACAATACTACAACACTAGTTCTTAAAAGCGCAGCTCAGATAGCTAGACACCAACAGCAAAAGTTGAAGTGATGCCAGATATAGTAAAAGAACCAGTCACAAGCTCCTCATGAAAACAAATTAAAACACCTATCTTCAAGATTTGAGGTGCTTGGAAATATGTCTTAGAACAAAAGATCACATGTAACAATTAAAACATCATTTCTCTACTTTGGCTGTTTTGTTGCTCTGCAATTTTAACAACATCTAACTAAAAAAGCAACATGAGATCATGAGAATGACTAAGTATTCTTCAAATGAAAAGAGCTTGTAAACATTGAAGACAAAAAATAATTCAGAACACACCCAAAGCTGTGTGCATTTCATAAAATGGAAAAAACAGCAAAATTTCAGGGATAACACTGGCATTTTAAAGGTGGCATAATCCAACACCCTGCCCAAAACAGTGTTACCGATATGCAAAGTCTAGGCCCCACAACCACTTTCAAAAAGTTGTGGCTTGGCTAACAGACAAAGACTAGGATGAACAATATTTGAGGTCCTTAAAATTACGATATATGCACAGTACGAAAAATGGCAACAATTTTAAGATTGAAGTCAGTACAACACCAAGGGCATAGTCAATACAGGATCAAAAATAAAATTCAAAACCACCCACTCTCCACCACACTGTTTTTCTAAGAAAAAAAATCTCACAGAGGGTCGCAGATTTTTCTATCATATCATTCTTTGAAACAAAATCCAAATTTAGGCATCAGCGTTTGTGCTGACTGTTTGGTAGCGGAAAGGGTTGCTCACTTGCTGCCTTTGTCTAACAAACATAATAATTAAGACTCCAAGGAGCACTAAAGATAGAACTCCTGCAGTGGCCAAAGCTGTAATATAAAATGAGGAGAAGATTAAGTTAAATTACATGTTTGTAATTATAACAAGAAATGAGAAAACCAAGTAGCTACTCTTACCAGAGATAGATAAATCATTTAAGTCTTCTGATGAAAACAACAAATGGTAGTGGCATTCTTTTTCCCAACTTTCCGGCACAACTGATTTAGTCAAGTTTATGAACTTATCCAGTTCACACAACTCAGAGCAACCTGGTATCGCCAAGTTTTGAGTTGCAGACGAGTTTTTGTACACAATCTGGAAGGAGAAGCAAACACATTGAACCAATTCACTAGCATAACTATACACTAGCTAGAAAATTGCACTGTGGCGTTGTTCTTACCGCAACATAATAGAGATCTTTAATTTTATAGAGTTCAGCAAGAACAGTTGCAGCGTATGGTGGGCAGTGAGGCTGGAAGACTCCTAATGTGCTAAGAATATTGGCAATGGTGGTATCATGAGCAGAATAGATGAACATTTTGCGGTCTGGATCCAGAATGCTACTTCTCTTTTTCTGGAAGTGATCAATCCATTCCTTTACTAATGGCCCTGTTAATTGAACAAATAATTTAGTTTTAGAGGGCTAGGTGTCACAGGTCAAAATTTTCAGCGGTATGCCAACAAAAGGAATGCAGACTGTTCTCAGGAACCATATACTTACCACCCTTCAGCCGTCGTAACTCAGGAGTATAGGCAGGCAGAGCAAAACTCCATTGCGCAAGAGTCTTTAGAGGTTCTGGGTACACTGTTTTTGTCCACTCTGGTAAAGTGAAGTTCTTCAAACTCTGTTAACCAAATTAAAAACAAAATAGTACGTAAATGTGTCCTGATAAAAAAAAAACACAAAAATGTATAATAATTCATGCTGACTCTGGTGGCATGTAAATTACCTCAATGAAAAGGGTGCTATGAATGTACTCAGCACTCTCAATTGTTTTTACTTCTTGTCCAGTGTGAATAGAAAGGTATTTGAACAATCCAGCATATTCCTTTTCCAGTCTGGCAATCTCTGGCAAATTTCTTGCTTTAGTAAACTCTGCATCATAGCGTGGGCAAGGCTTCTTCATAGCTAAAACCTACAGACAGACAATTTTGAGTTGAACACAAACATCAGAATACCTCATGTGCTATGAGTTTTTAAAATAACAATAAATACTAACATGATCCAGATGCTCTGGAACAGTGTGAATGGGAATGGGTTGCCATTTAAGATTCGGTTCAAACATACGTGTCCCTCTTGGGGGGAACAATCCAGCTAAGTTACTTTCAGCACTCATAAGGGTTCGGTCAACATCTGTACTCTGAATGTACACATCTGATTTTGTATAGTCACTCTTCAATAATGATATGTAACGTTGTCTCAACCACATCCCAAGTTCATAGTGCTGTTGCATCCCAATCTATAGAGAAGAGAATGAATATCAATACAAAGAGATGATAATGTCTGTATTCTAAGAAGAATAGTGAACTTACAGTTGTCAGCTGTCCCCAGCCCGTAGACCAGTAGCTCACATTACGGTATGGATCCAAAGGGTAAGCTTTCACAGGAGTCCTGTCCCCATGACGAAACAGCTGTAAAAAGGAAAAAGTAACAATTGCATTATAGTTAGGGGATAAAAAAAGAGTAATAGAATTAGGGACTAGAGAGTTGGTAGAGTCAGCATAAAAACGATATGTTGTTCTCTTAGAGTACCTTAATAAGTGTCTCAATTGAGCCAAAACTCACCACATTGACCATGACCAACTCGGGCTCTGCCTCCTCGGGGTAGGCGTTGATTCCAGAGCAACATGCAGCTAGAACCAGCAATAGGCAAACCGAATACTTGTGTTGCAGCTCCATTTCCAAGCGATCTCACCCACAAAGGTCCTTAACCTAAAGGCTTAAGCTGCCCTTTAAAGAAGAAAGTGCGTGGACCGTACAGACGACATTAGGCCCGGAGAGGCACGAACACACTGAAGGATTGCAAATGTGCCCAGCGTGTGGAAAACAAGGGGAATGCGATAAACAAACAGCGCAAACGGATAACAGCTGTTGGAGCGTCTTGTCAGCGAATCCCAGGCCAGGGGCAAGGGTCTGCATCAGTCGGAGTGGGAGAGGGAGGGAGGGGGGGATGGAGTTGGTGGGGTAGATGCGGGGAGGGAGGTGGGAGGGTGGAGAAAGAAAGGGGTTGTGGTCATTTAATTAAGCGCGGCTCTCATTCTTTACCAGGCGCGGGAAGCAGAAATGCAACAGTCTGAGAGATTTCTGTATTCTTCGCTACAAAATGAACATTGTTACTGGCATTTGAGATTTGAGACAACTAAGAGGAGAAAGACAGACAGCTGTTAAAACTCATCAGTTGGTAGCACTGTTTGTTTACGTACCAGTTGCTTTAGCAGACGTCTAGGAGGTATTTGCTCGAACTTAAGTTCTGGCACTGGAATGAGCGGTTCAATAACCACTCGTAGACGTGCAACGAGTCCGGAGTATTCTCTTATAACTGGCAATCTGGAGGACAATCGAGCATCTCTCTCCAACTCCGATTCTGAGGAAGCCGAAAATGGCGTTGGTAAGTGATTGACATAACCCCGCACCTTCTTGTATTTCAGGTGACATGCGCTTTTTAAAAAATATACATATACCGAAAAAGGAATGTGTAACACCGTCCCTAGAACTTATACTGTAGGGGCATTGTGGGGGAAAGAAATGAATGTGTTTAAATTGGTTTATTACATTTCAAACTTAACAGACTTAACAGATAGTAACTTAAAAGATCAAAATCACATTCTTAAGGAAACATAAAACATCAGAGTAGCTGTTCAATGTGAGCACACACACACACAAATGGACGAGGATTCTTTGCCTTTTTGTACTTTGATAAGGATTAAATAGATGATACAATGACTAGTATAGCACTGTCAGCTTGACAGTGGGGAAAAGAAAATAATGACTAGAAAAAATTGTCCAGTTTAGTACAAAGCAGTCTACTCAGCATTTTTTTTTGTCCTTTTTTTTATACTGTATCCGCTTTTATTGATATCAAAATCACTGCACGGAACCGCACTTTTCATGTTCATATCGCAACGGCGTGGGCGGCAGACATGGCGGCAGCCCCGCAATCCCTCTATGGCACGTTTTGTCCCTCTCGAACAAGAGGCGGGTGGGAGAGCCTCCTAGGCGGGCAGGAGTGGGTACCCCGAGTGCGGGTACCCCCGCTGGCCGCCGACCCCCATGGCGTACGAGTCGGCCGCCTTCGGGGAGGCCCTGCCCGGCCGGCAGCCCGCGTCGCCGCCGATGAGCTCCGTCATGAAGGAGATGTATGTGATGGCGAGGCGCAGCGTCTCTATGCGCGACAGCCGCTTCTCGTAGGCGAAGGTGGGCACCTTGCGGCGCAGCTTGTCGAAGGCCTCGTTGAGGTTGTACATGCGGCGGCGCTCGCGGATGTTGGCCGCCCGCCGCTGCGCCATGGTGGCCACGCGCCGCCGGGTCTTCTTGCTGCTGCCGGAAGTGCCGGGGCCGTGCGAGCCCACCGAGCCCAGCGACGGGCTGCTGCTGTGCGACGTGGTGCTGCCCGGCTTGGGGGGCGGGCCGTCGGGCAGGCCGCCGCCGAGGCCGCCCCCGAGGCCACCTCCGAGGCCGCCGCCCGGCCGGCCGTCCAGACCCACGGGCACTCCGCTGAACCTAGAACCGAACCGCAATCATGAGGCATTGTGTGTCTCGCGAAGGAGCAGGGAGCGCTGGGCTGTTTCTCCTCCCCGCACGCCCCCTGACGCCTGCGTGATGGAGGGTAGGCAACACTGCCGAACACGCGCGCTCGACGGGCGGGCCTACCCGGCGGGCGGCAGGCGCTCCGGTACCCCGCTCACCTCACCGTTACGAGTGACGGCTCACCTCTGCGGCAGCATGCGGTGGGACTGCGGGCTGCCGCTGCCCCACAGGTCGGCGGAGAAGCCCGCGGCCAGCAGGTCGGCGGGGTGCGGGTGGTGGTATGTGGGCGGGTGGTGGTGGTGCTCCCAGAGGGCGCCGTAGGGGGACAGGTCCCCGTACCCGGCCACGCCCAGCTCGGCCGCGCTCAGCGCCTGCAAGATCGTCGTTGGGGAGATACACAGGCCGAAAAGTGGGCGTTCCGTAGCGGCGGGAGGCGGCCCCGTTCGGCGGGTTTCCTCCCCGACGTCGCTCATCATCACGCACGCGAAGAGCGCTGACACATCGTAATCCTGAGGCGTTGTGTAACCATCGGTTTACGTCGGGATCCTTGCCACCATGGCACGGTGCCCGGGTTTCCTGAGTGAAACTATTTTCCTTTGCGGGACAGTCGCGCACAAGTGCAGATAGGGCTGCCTTTTTGTACCAACTCTGATTGTCTCTTACCGACATCATGGCTGGGGGCCGCGGTCACTGGGGGGCTGTCATGGTGCTGGGCCTCGCGTCGTCAGGCTGCTGCTCCTCTCGGTGCCCCGGCTCGGGGGCTCCGGCTCCGCTGGTCCCGCGGCAGGCGCACGAGGCTGCAGCTCAGCTCCGGTCAGCGCGTGGCGTGCGACCCCCGCGGCGGCTCCGGCGGCGTCCCTCGCTGCGCGGCGTGGTGACTTGGACGCGACGCGCGTTGCTGTCGAAATGAGAATCTGCCGCCGTGATTTGGCGTTCGCAGCCTCGCTCCGCGGAGGGGAGGGGTTTGCGGCGGGGTGGCGGCGCTGGGGTGGCGCAGGGTGGGGGTGGGTACAGTCTGCACCTGCCTGCGCTCGCGGCTCCCGCACCCGCCCGCGCCTGCCTGGACTCTCCAAGATGTCTGACGTCCGCCCTGCGGAGGCTCTCGGCGGAGGCTGCGAAAGCTTCACGGCGGTCCTGCGGTCGGCGCACGCCTCGGGAGAGACGTTCTCTCTGTCTCAGCTCTCTCAGCAATCTCGTCCATTTGGTCGCCAGTTTGCGCTGGTTTTCCAAAAGCAGTATTTCGACGTTAATGGACCCGCTGGTCGTGTTGGCTCGGACTGTACCATTGATCCGCTTTGTCGAGGGGCGCTGAGGGGGCGCCTGCAACAGTAGCCCTTGGCGCCATGTGTTACCGCGGCGCGGCGCGCTCATTGGCTGACGCTCCACCCCCGCCAGCCAATCCGCGCGCCGCACCCCCACCACCACGCCCCCTGTTCCCGGATCCCATTTCACCCCGTACCTGCCAAAAAATTGCCGTAGTCTCGGTCCGGGACGCTGGAGAACATTCTTCAGAAGGCGGTCCACTAGGTTATATAAACCGATATTTGGTGACCGGGAGCCGATCTCGAAGAAAAAAAAATGATATAAAATGTCATATGCACTAACGTGTTATGCGCGCATGAAAATGGCTTTCGTCTAACATGTAAACGCGTGGTCTTGATCCGGTTTTGCCTGCGGGTTCACGACTCGGTCCTCGAGACTGTGGGACCCACGTTCTACCCCTTGCTGCTGTGTGTTCCAGGTCGAGGTGCCCGATATTCCTGCTGTTTCTGTCGGTGCCGAACTAGGCCTTACGACGCTGCTTGCCATGTACCGGAAAAAAATTAATCGTGGAATGATTATAAGAAGCGGTTACGTTGCAAGTCGAGATCCGGAAAAAGAAGTCAAGGTTTTTCCGACAGAGACGTTTGCTTCTCTGGCCACTGACTCCAAAAATTTCTCAGTTTCCGTCAGGACCACCACAAAAGGCCTCGTGCTTCACCTTGTTGTGGATGCGATGGGCGGGGCGCATGGTGTTATTTTTGAATGCATTACTGTTATTACCAGCTGTCAGTCGAACGGGGCCGCGCCTACTGAACAACCCCCGCGCGTGAGGTATGTGCTCGGCAGAAACGATGGGCTGAGTGAGTTCGCTAAGATAAGCGATCTTCTTAAAGTGTGGAGTGTCGAGGTGACCATAAAGGCATTCGTGCTGAAGCCAGCCACGCCCCCACTATGTCTGGAGCTGAACAGCGCGCGTCTACGCGATGACTTCGGGGACGGGCAGAGGGTCGTGCTGCGGGCTGACGGCGGACAGCTCCCCGCCCACCGCCTGGTCCTCGCCTCCACGAGTCCTGTGTTTCACAACATGTTGAAGGGGGACTTCAAGGAGGCAAAAGAAGGGAGTGTGGATTTCACGGGGGTGCCCGAAAAAGTCGCCGAAAAATTCCTGGAGTTCCTATATTTGGGCCATGTCGAGGACATGGCGGGCCTCGAGCTGGAGGTGCTGGCGCTGGCCGACAAGTACCTGGTGAAGGAGCTCAAGAGGGAGTGCGAGGTGCGGCTGTGGACGGTGAAGCCCCTCCGGGCGGTGGAGCTGCTCGAGAGGGCGTACGAGTTGCCCGCGGTCAGCGGCGACCTCAAGAAATGGTTCATTCGGATCATCATCGACAACTGGGCGCTGCTGAAAAACACGGCGGAGTGGGCGTCTTTCCAGCAGTCCCGGCCCTCAGTCGCCGAGGTCATCGTCGTGTGCACAAGTGAAAACTCGTGCGTGACGAGCCAGATTCATTGACAGCCACGCGTTCATGTGCCCCTAAAGCTCCACCATGCCACATTATCAGTATTTTCGTTTTGTTTTTCTTTTGTTTGCTCTTGACTTAAAGACTGAAACTTTTCATTTTGACACAAAATAAATGCATTCATTTTAATTTTTGACACAAAATGGATTATATTCTTGTTGGTAGACTTGTGGAAATCCAGCAACATCCCCCCCCCCCCCCCTCTTCAGCGCGTTGATACCATTATGGAAATAGCTGTCCCGCGTTTATCAAATCTGGTATCTCTATAACGCCGATATAGACACGGCACGAGTGGACCGGCGGCGCTGAGATAGCGCCGGCACCTCAGCCGGCACGCGCCCGCGGCCCGCGGCCCGCGACGCGCCAGTCGCCGTTCGCACACCGTCGCCGCCCCGCCGGCTCCGCGGAGCGCCATGCCAACGCACGGCGAGTCGGACGAGAGACCCCGCGAACTCAGCCACCTCGCGATGGCGGTCACCGACGAGCCCCCGCTGCACGACCTGCACCACGCCCAGCACCAGCTCGTCGCACGGCAGCCCGGGGGCCTCATCAACGACATGACCATCCTGGAGGACGGCACGGCCGCCGCCACCGCGACGGGTACGTGACGTGCCCGCTCAGTGCGGCTCCACGACGTTGTTCTCCGGGGCCTCCTCCCCGGCTGCAGGTGTCGGCGCTGACGCGCTGACCTTCCGGTCGGGTGTCCACCCCGAGGTCCACCCTCCCCCTCCGGCACGCGCCGCACCCCTTGACGCTCACGTGCTCTAATAACAGCGGCCGCGCTTCATCAGGCGGCGCCGCGGCGCCCACCCCTCCGCGCATATGTTTCCCCGATATCAATACAATGTGTAGCAGGACGGCGCGGCCGCCTCCCCTCTCCGGGGCCATTTGTCATAAAATGGTTGATATTAGAGCACTTGCAGCAGCGCGCCGAATCGGAGATACGGACAGAGGATAAGGCTGTCGCGAGGCAGAGGCCCGCTCCGCCGCTCCGCCGCTCCGGCCCTCTGGCTCTGTTTTTCTTTCTCTTTTGCGGGCTGACGGAAGAGGCTCTGTTGAGTTTTCGACCAGTGTTTTCCAGTTTGTTTGTTTTTCTCCCGGGAATTTCCAGGATGCTCGAAACGGCCGTAACACAACCCTTGACACCATTTTTTTTCTCTGTCGAACTTGTGCCCTTGGGATGCTGCTGCAGCACCTACGTTTGACGCATTGTTCTGAGGCCGGTGTCGTGCCGTCCGCTGGTCGCCTCCATTGTCCGGTCTGCTCGAGCATCTCGGCCCCGCTACAGTGCTGCTGCTTCAGCTGGTTTTCACAGCGGATGCTGATTCGTGGCGTACGCCCCGCGCTCGCCGCGGCAGGCAGTCAGCGCCGCGGCAGCGCGGGGGTGCCGATTTGGGGAAAATCGCGTTTGTCTCAGAGTATTCTGCGTGTAATGTGTCGAGCTCGCCGCCGGATTAGCGCGGTGCTTATGCCGCGAGGGGGAGCGGCCGGAGGGCACCGGAGGGTGTCGCTGTCACATCACGCCTTTGTTGCCGCTGTCTAATTGTTTGCCGCTCCCCTTCCCTCCCGCGCCGTGCCACGCCCGCCCGCTTCGCGCCGCTTCGCGCCGCTTCGCACCCCCGCGAGTCGAGTCGAACGCACAGATTGACTTTTTAATCCGCCGGCGGGCGGGCGGGCGCCTCCGCGTTGTTTTCACACTGCGGTTTGCCCGCCCAATTTGGCGGCGGCTGCGTTTTTCGCGCTCGTCAGCCTTGGACCCCGCAGCAGTGCCCGAAAAAACGCGGGGCGTGGGCGACAGCAGCGACAGGGCTGCGCTTTTCGGCGTCGGGCCGAGCCGGCGGAGCCGGCGGGGCGGACTTGCTGGGCGTGCAGTTTCGCGCCGCCGCAGCCGTGACGTGACGGCAGGGTGCTGTGATGTCTGCGACACGACGGACCTTTTGTTCTCATGAAAAAATAAAAAGAATTGCCGCCGTGTGACGAGAGGCGTGTCAGTAGCTGGCCCAAGTGGCTGGCCTCTGACGGGTGCTGCCGGACTAACTACACTTCTCAGTGCGTGCTCATGGTCGTGAAACGCAACGCCTACCTCTAAAACCGTAGGGGTAGGAAGGGGGATTATATCATATCATCCTCATGACATATCGGTCGGTCAGATTTGCACTCGGTTGACGTGTCTTTGACAAATCTGGAGAAAACCTCCTCTTTTTTGCACGCTGCTGCTGCTGCTGCTGTCGCTCGCACACTCCCCTCCCCCTCCCCTTTCCCCTCCGCGCCGCCCTCCGCCTCGGCGAGTATTGCGTTATTAAAACCCGTCTCGTTCTCTCGGATACGCTTGGGATGGGATGCGGGCGAGTGGCGATCCGGACCGAGTTTTATGTACGAAGCAGAGGCGGTACCGGCGGAGGCCCCCGAGGCTGCCGTAGGCACCGCCAGGCCCCCGGTGCCCCGCGGTCCGGCAGCGGGGGCCGGCGGGGCCGGAGCATCTAGTGCACGCCGGCGTGTGGGGTCCGCGCGGCGGCGGCGGCGGCGGCGGCCGCAGATTGAGTAGGTGTGACCGATGGGATGGGTCGCGTCCTCCCCTGCTCCGCACCCCACATTATCATAAAGCGTCCGACTGCGCTAAACAAGTGTGACCGCGGGGCCGGGCGGGCCGCGGCCCATCCCGTCCCGTCTCCCCGCCGCGTTGGAAACATATTACGCGGCCGTCCCTGCAACGAGGCGGGCGCGGCAGTGCGGTCCGCGCTGCGCCGCGCCACCCCTGTTGTGCTGTACTCCTCTGCGAGTAGAACTCCGCCAAGCCCGCACCCAGCGCCGCGCGCCCGTCCCGTCTCCGTAGTAAGAATTTCGCCCTCTATCCACGGCAGAGGGGCAGGGGCGGGACGCTGGTTGGCTGCCGGGGGGCGGGCATGGATCGTTCAGGAATGCTGTGTGTGGGGTGGGGCCTGCGGGGCCTTGCGGGGCCTTGCGGGGCCCCAGTGGGCAGGGCCTGGCGGCGGCGGCGTCAGCTTGCGTCGCACCCTCTGCGCCACCCCGCACACCCACGGCACAGCCCGACAGCCTGCCCAGCAGCATCACAGCAACGGGGCGACTCGGAGAACGGCCCTGAGTTTCAATAGGATATCCCGGGCCGGATCAGACCGGAAGTCTGGTGCCGGTGCCTCTGCGAGATACCCTACCCAGTCCTCCGCCGTCAGGTGGTGAACATATTGACTCGCACGCCCGGCCTCCGACGCGGCCCCCCCGCGATGTCCCTCCTCTGTGTGGCCGCGGACGGCGGCGGCCCCGCGGCAGGTGTCGGCCGTGCGTGAAGGCTCCGCCGCCAGGGCCGGGCCGGGCAGCCGGGCCGATACGCCGAGGACCACGGCAAACACCGTCGTATCTGTTTGACGCGCTGTGACGCGGCGTGACGCGGCACGGCGGCGCCGCCGCCGCCGCGATGTTGTCGCTGCGCTGGCTGCGCCGCGCTCGGCCCACCTGAGCCACCTGCCGAGGCGGGGCTGCAGCGCGGCCGTTGTCCCCGCTGCTCCGCGCCCCGCCTTGGCGGCCGCCTCGCGCCACCCGCTCGCCGCCTCCGTTGTTCCGGTTCCGCCACGTTGGACAAATCGGCCAGCGCGCAGCCGGAAGATGCCCGGCTCTCCAGCCTCTGAGCCGACTGCCGGCCCCGCACGGCGGCCTGGCCTTCGGCCACCTTATCAGCCCCACCCCCGGAGCCGCGTAGCAGCCGGCGCTGCCGAAACCCTCTCCGCGCACTCACTCTCAGTGTCAAGCTCGCAGGAGTCCACGTCGCAATCGCATCGGGTTGTTTCACCTGCTCGCGTTTTGTTTTTTCTCGCCTGGCGGCGGCGGCGGGCGGATCGAATGGCCGATGACCGTTCACGCCTCATTAAGCGATTGTGCGGAGGCGGCGGCGGCGGATCGGTGTCTGCAACCTGAACCCGACCCGACGCCGCCACCGCACCGCGGCGGCGCGCGCCGCTCGGCGCCCCGGCGGGGCGAGCGCTGCTACCGTTCCGGGGCTGCTTCCGTCAGAGGCGCGCACAAGGGGGTGGCGCCCGAATGGCGCCTAAAATGTAGACAGCCCGCTCATTTTCCACATGTAAGTGGGCAAAATTATCTACATCGCCCCCTCTGGCCCTGTGCACGCCTTCGGCTTATGTGGCGGAATGAGTGAATGAATGAAGTGTCGAGTAAGCGAATGGGCGTGTGTGCGAATGATTGAATGATCAAGACGAATGAATGGCGCCCTTCCTTTCTCTTGGCGCGGTCGCCGGGCGACGGCGGCGGGGCGCGGTGGTAGCGGCCGCGGCCGGTGCCCGGCGGTGGCCGCGCACTCTGGCAGTACCCGGTCGCGCGGGCTGTACTGCGCTGCGCGGTGCGGTTCGCGGGGTGAGGAGTCGCGGGTGAGTGGCGGTTCGCGCGCGGCGGCCTGCAGCTATACTTTCCCGGGTGAAGGGGGGCGCCGGCATCACCGCGCCGCCGCGGGGCCGCGGGGGCCCCCGCCCCTCCCCGCTGCCCTGCCGTGACTACACCGGTGCGGCCGTGTTCTGCTTCGTCCGGAGCGGCACGGGCACGCTCTTGCGCCGCGCGGCGGCGCGGCGCGGCGGCCGCGGGATCCTGCTGGCCCGAGTCGGCCGTGGACTAGCCGGTGGTGAGGCAGACAGGCAGTCGTTTGCTCGCCGCGGTACTGAGAGGCGTTCGAGGCGCGCGTGCGTAGGCCGATCGAGGCGCCCGCCTGACCGACGCGTGCGTGCGTGCGTGTCTGCCGTGACGTGTCCGCGCCGTCCGCCTGGACGCGAGCCCCGCCGTCGCCATGGCCTCCGCCGCCGCTGGAGCCGCCAGCCCCACCGTGGAGTGTAAGTGTGTGCCTGGACACCGGCGCCAAACCCTCCGTGATAACGATTCGCACTGATAAGGGGCTCGGCCGGCCTGCCTGCCGCCGCGCACCGGAACCGGGACTGGGTCGGGAGCCGTGCCGGAGGGGAAATGGGTCAGCGACAGCCTAGCGTTTTGCAGCTTGTGCCACTTCGCACTCCCGACGGCGGCCCGGCCCCGGCCGGGGGCAGGGCTGCTTCGGAGCACTCCATGGGACTCCATGGCGCCAAGACTTGGCCGCGGTGGCGGCCGTTGCCCCAGATGCACGGGTCATTGGCTCGCGGCTCTCGGGGGCTGCCGGCGGCCCCGCGGCCCTCCGCCCGGTGCACACGGCCGGCAACAGTCTAACGCACGCCCCGGAGGGATTGCCTCTGTTCAATGTCTCGGGGCTGAGCGTGTCTGCGTGCTTGCCGCCCCGCCCGGGGCTGACGCGGCGCTGGCGGGGACGTCGGGACGGGGCGGGACTCCCCCGCACCCACCGCGGCCCGTGTGGCGCAAACACGTCACCGACGTCACAGCCTCGGGCTTTGTGAGTCAAGCTCATTCCGGCGTCGCCAACCAATCCGACCAGTGTCGGTGAGCCGATGACAGCCTTGGTTACGCTCTTGCTAGGAAATCCCCCCCCCCCTTCCTCCTCCTCTCCTTTCCACGCCTGTTCCATTTTCCTCGTCCTCCATTTCCCCGTGGACCTCGTCATGTCGCCCGCTTGTGTCGCCAGGCGCCACTCACTGCAAAGTGTAACGCCGCCAAACTTTCACACGTGAAAAAAGGAAAAAACTTCCCTGGAGATGTCTAAAACATCCCTGAACCGTTACTTAACGAATGCTTATGTAACGCGGACAGTTCGCGGGAACGTCGTAGGCGCTGTTTACTTCCACGAGCTGAAGGTCAAGGCGCCCTGCCTGGCTCTGCCTCGGCGTATCTGCCCCGCCCCCCTGCTGCATGCCCGCTGCCTGCTGGTGCTGCTGACGGGGCGAGGGCGAGCTGCTCGGCGGCGGCGGTGGTGGAGGAGTACACGTTAGACTAGACTTGCCAGAACAAACACGACCAAAGAAATCCAGGATCGCGCCGGTCCGACTTGTGAGTGCGACGACGCACCTTGCCAGCCCGTCTTCACGCTGGCTATCTGGCCTTGCGTAACCAGCCCCGCCACCACCCGGCGCGGGCGTGACGGTCCAGCGGCGCAAGGTCAGACTTCCTCCGAAGGGGACGAGAAGAATTTAAGCTTATGTAAGTCGGGTAGGCGAGGCACGCTGGCTCCCCGCCGAGAGGCTAGCGGCGGGCGGCGGGCTGCGCGGGGGTATCCGAGGTGCGTGTCCGGCGGCGTCTGACGGCAACCCCTCCTCAACGACTCTTCCTCGGGAAGGGCCCGTTGGAGAAATTAAAAGGCGCTGACGTCGCTGTTTGACTGCTGGCGGATTTTGGATAGCGCTTTCGTCGCAGCTCTCTAACTCGCAACCCCTTCGGAAAGCCCCGTGAGTGCGAGAGAGACAGCGGCGATGCACTGCGCGGGATAGTTGCGTTCCCCGGCCCCTCTCCCCTCCTGTCGCGGCACGCGACAGCGCGGCGGGTGACTGGGTGACTGCTGAGTCGGGGAGTGATCGGGCACGGCGGTGACACGGATGGACACCCGATACCCCTGGGACAACAGCGCCGGCCCGGGTCCACAGGCGTTACCGTTGCCCGCTGACACCTCGCTCACACGAGGATGAGCCGAGCCGGCTGGGAAATTTGCAAAGCCTTTTAAGCCGTCCAAGCCGGGCAGCCGTACACGTCAGGGCGTGGGGACGTCATATTACATTTAACAAACCCGAATCCCGTTAGGTAGCCTTGGCGCTCCATCCTCGGTGCGCCGATAAGATTAGCACTGATAACCGCGGCGCGTGATGCGATGCCTATCAATTAACGCGGGCCTTAGCTGCGTAGGCGCCACTATTGCTGCGTGCGCAACCAAAAAATGACGGCCAAGAAGCGGCCTCGCCGCCGCTGATATCCGTGTATTGTGGGCAGGTTGTAGCGATTCCCGCCCGAGTAAAACATTCATGTCATTGACGAATCAAACTGACATCATATGACGTCTTATTGACGTCGAAATGGCCGAAAGGGTGACTTTAAAGATCCACTTTGATGTCACTTCAGCGTCATTTCCGTTTTGCCCGGGTGGGTTTATGGAGGCGGCTGGAAGTGGATAATGCGCGCGCACTCGCCTCGCTGGCTGTGGGGGCGTGCGGGGGTGCCGGGCCGGGGCTCATCAGGTGGGAGGGGGAGCCCTCGATCAATACTGCAGCCGGGCTCCGCTGGGTCGGCTCCGCTGGGTCCCATCCGCCCTGGCAGCCCTGCTCAGATAAGACGTGCTCACGCCCCGGTCGGCAGGGCGGGTCGTCTCCAGGATCTAGACCGGACCGTACTTACTAGACCGGCCAGTGGTCGGAGCCGGAACTTCCCTCGGCCCTTCAGGCGCCCCAGGTGCCCCAGGCTAGCGGGGGCAGTGCTGCTGTCGCCCTGGCCGCGAGCGCCAGCCCTGCGAGGGGCCCGCGCGAGCCCCTCATCATGGCCGTAGGTGAGTCCGTCCATATGGTGCACCGCGGCCAGCCCACAGAGCGTGAGCCAGGACCCGACAGCTCCATGGCACCCGCGGCTGGGGGGGACGAACCTCCGCACCCTTCAGACCCGCCCCGCCCCGCCCGGCCAGGCCCAGCCTCGGTCCCAGCCCACCTGTGGCTGCTGTGGCTGAACACGGCCTGGACCAAACTCCTCTTTGCAGCATATGCTGTCTAGGCATATGACAGCAGATTTTCGCAAACACTCCCTCACTTTTCCTCAAATTTTTTGTTCTGATCTTCACTCCTGGAAAAGACTAAATTGGCTCTGTAAATTTTCTTGTTCCAGATAAGAAAACTGGGGAGGGTGGCGGATATATCAATATGGATGCAGGCGGTCCACCACAGCAGCTGCTGAAGGGGTTCAACCCTCTCCTGGCTGTCACACACACAGTTGGCCTCCTGCTAGTAGCATTGGTTGCTTACTGGTGTGGAAAGCAAGGACTTGCCTGGAGATCTGTTCCAAGTAAAGAATTCAACTGGCATCCTCTTCTCATGGTTCTTGCAATGGTCTATTTGAATGGAAATGGTATGTATTTTTTAATTATTTTTTAAAGCCTACCGGTTTTGTTGGGTTTAATGATGTAATTTTTTATTTACAGCAATTCTCACTTTCCGTGTTTTGCGCAACAAGCGTAAAGTCGTTTTAAAGTATATTCATGGAGGCATCCAACTAATCACCCTGCCTATGGTTGTTATTGGTTTGGTCGCTGTTTTTGACTCGCACAACCTTGCTGTACCACCTACAGCAAATTTGTACACCCTTCACAGCTGGATTGGCTTATCTGCTGTGATCTTGTTCTTCTCGCAAGTAAGTAGCCTACTGTCCTAGTCTTTGTCATTTTCTAGCCAATTTCTTGGAAACTTCTGATTTTTTAAATTTCCTTTTAACAGTATCTGCTTGGCCTTACTGCGTTTCTATTCCCTGGTATGAGTGCTGAATACAGATCTTTCATCCTCCCATACCATGTCTTTAACGGTGTAGCTGTATTTGCTCTCGCGGTTGGAGCATCGCTGATTGGATTGAATGAGAAAGCCATCTGGGCTGTGTAAGTATCACATCCTTGATACATTTTATTCCTCTATGTGGTTCTGTAAAACTTTGAAGTTGAATTATTGATTTATCTTTGCAGGAAAAATTATAGTGACCTCCCCGGCGATGGTGTGTTGATCAACATGATTGGTGTTGTAATGGTTTTATTCGCCTTTCTTGTGGGCCTCCTTGTTACGAAAGCTGAATACAAACGGACTCCTTTGCCTGAGGACGGCTCACCTCTCCTTGCCTCCCAACGGCAGTAATGTTTCATGTCTCCAAATTTATCAAATCAATGACGCACTGTGCAAAGCAAGATTGTCCATAACGCATCTTCCTCTTCTTTGTTTAAAACGCCACAAGGTATTTTGGCTGGTTGAAATCAAAGTAGCATTTACATATAATTTGGGGAGTCATTTGTATTGGACAGCTATACAGTGCTCGAGGTGCTTACCTAGTTCTAAAAACCGTTTCAACAATGTATGGAAAGTACCTTAAACCTTTTCGACGGTTGATAAATTATAAGCGCTGCCCATCAATTTAATTTCTTGTGGAGTGCATCAAGTTATTTTTAGCTATAAGATTCTGTGATTTGTGATTTCTTTACTGTGGTGCTTGTCTACTGCTATGTAATATAAAGTGTCATCTAAGATATAAGTGTTTTAATTTATTACCTATGTGAGCATGGGTTCTTTGCTCCTAAAATGTCCATCAATCATGGCTTTTAAAACCATGTTATTTGTAGTGTCTGTTATCACTTCAACGACTGCCTGAATAAACGTAACACAAATATTCAAATATGTTTGTTTTTATTTTCTTGACAAATTAATTAGTGACACAAAACGGGAATGCATTACTTATTAGTATTGAGAAATTTGTGCTTAAAGGTCTCTAGTTGAGGTTTAGATGTAACAACTGTTAAGAGGGTGAATTCAGAATCATTTTCAAGAACCATGCATTCAACAGCAAACTTTTTGCGGAGCCATTCATGTTCTTCACCACCAGTTCTCACTCTTATTTTCATGCGAATCTTTCCACTTACTCTTATAACAAACTCTTGCAAATCATGAAGCATTTTTTCCATACCATATCCTGTTTTTGTTGACACAAAATACATGTCAGGCTCAGTTTTCTGCAGTTCTGAAAGTTCATTTGGCGATATTTTATCTGCCTTGTTAGCAATTACAAAAATCTTTTTTGAGAGTTCTTCTCCAAAGTTCAGATTATCCAGAGTGGCCATGACATGCGCACGCTGCTTTCTGAAGTCAGGATTACTCACATCCCACACATGAATAATAGCATCCGAATAAATGGCATCTTCAAGAGTTGCCGTAAATGATTCCAACAGACCCGTGGGAATATCAGTTATGAAACCTACAGTGTCAACATACAATACTTTCAATTTGCAAGGCAGTGTACCCTCATGCTTTGTTACATCCAAGGTTGCAAACAATTGATTTCTGGGTGTTAATTTATCAGTGCCAGTTAGAGCTTTAATTAGAGAAGTTTTACCAGCATTTGTGTAGCCCACTACAGCAATAATGGGATATGACTGCTGATGAGAATTGCTCCTTAATCGCTCACGGTGTTTTCTTAGTAAATTCAAAGCTTTCTTTAATTTCTGTTCACGGGCATTAAGCAATTCCTTTCTTGTTTCAACAAATAAGCTACCTGCGCCACCAATAACACCTCCTGAATCAAGGCGATCTGAGAGTCCTTTAGGAAACCCTTTAATGCACTGCCTCAAGTAAGGTATTTCAGCCATAGAAACTTGAAGCTTTGATTCATTAGTAATTGCATGTTGCCTAAAAATCTGAATAACAATAGTGTATCTGTCAAAAACTGGTAAGTTGAAAGCCTGCTCTAAAGAAATGATCTGTTTCACTCGCAGAATATTCACACTGACAAAAATGGCACTGATATTTTTTGACTTATGAATGGTTTCCTTCAAACTATCAATCTGGCCACTGCCAAATAGAGTTGTTCTATTAAAACTAGGAACTCCAAGAATACAAGAGCCAGCCACTTTCCATCTTGGTAGAGTTTGTACCAATGCTATAGCCTCCTCCAACTGTAATTGAGGTGTAGTAATTGGCCGCTCCTTACTTCCCTCTGCAACTCGCTTTGACAAATCAAAATCTCTGACAAAAGGTTGAACTACTAGGACATTGTGGCCATGCTGTGGCAACCTAAACATCCTATGAGAGAATTCTTCATACTGCTGGTCTTGAAGGATTTCATCTACTTTATGATCCCAGTCTTCTGAGAGAAATCTCTGCGATTGAAAATTGATTTCATCTCTCCCCACTTTCTTCCTAGTCAGGGGCAGAACATTACCTTTGCAAAATCTTCGGCAGCAGTTAGTGGTTGGAATATTACTTGAACGGAAAAGGCACAGTAACGAAACAAGCTGCATGTTTTAGGTTTGAATGAAATACAAGGTGCCTGGAAAAGTTCAGACTAGCTCAACGAATGTCACGAGTTTCTTCTGCTTGTGGCATGCTCTTCAACAGATTAGTATCATATCCGCTAAAATCAAGTAGGACCGGTGTTCACTCGATGTATTATTTGTCAAAAGCTATGACAACAGTATGTAGTTGGACCTAAACATAAGAAAAAAAACGAAGATTTTTCTCATTCAAAAAAATTTATGGAGTTAAGATCAGTTCCCGTCTAATTCTCTTTGGCTGGTACTAACTAACCTTCTCATTTGTTGCAGTCTTTCTTGTTGCTCCGCTGATATTACCGCCCCCCCCCCCCCCCCCCCCCCCCTGCTCCAAGCCTTCTCGAAGTTTGCAAGGTTTGGTGTGTACTTTTTGTAAAGAAGGCGTGTTCTAAAATGGCGTAGTAAACAAATATGACAGAAGTGGTGTTTGTTAAAATTTGACATTGTTATCATTCTAAGCCACATGAAAATGGACAAGAATACCCCGCCTGTAGTATGTAAGGAAGTCCAAGATATTAGCAATATATTGTGGGGACCATCGGTGAAGATAGACGTGTTCAGGAGGTGGGCGCAAGGTAAGCTAAACGGGGCAAGAACGCGCAAACCGTTATTCAAATTAAAGGACACCTTTCGTGTGCCTTACACCGATAAATACTTTTTAAAATTAAAATGCCAGAATCTAATTTCTTAAAGATGATGATTAATCGACTCATGCTATGAAATTCATTCGCCTACTCGCATGAGTAGGTTAACCTAATAACCTACTAACCACTCTGTCCCAACGTCTGTTTTTATTAAAAATTCAAATTACTTTCCAGTGAAAACGTCTGGACTGTTTATTCATTTTATTTTATCCTCTCTAGTAAGCGTCTTAAGAATTTATGCTTGCATTTGTTAAAAGTATGTGTGAAACTGTGCCCAACTCCTTGTCGAGATACTGAGGAATTTTATTTTTCCCTCTAGGTTTCCATTTCAGCAATGAAGAACCCACTGCATTATTGCAGTGCGAAGGTGGACCATGTGCAGTGCTTGCTCCAGTTCAATCATTTATAATCAAAACATTGTTGGAGACTGCCTCTCCATCTGACTGGAGACATGTAAGTTTCTTAGTTGAACGTTTTAAAATTATTGTTATTGGTTTTTATTCTAAAATTCTCTTATTTCAAAATATAAATGGCACAGGCTGCATCAGATAAGTGCAACAAGCTCTTGGTCAAAGCTGTTTGTGATATCCTCTTCCAAGTAAAAGAAGAATCGGATTCCAAATACCAAGTAGTTGAGTACTATGGTGTTGAAGATGATGCTGACTGTGGCACTGGCACCACTGCTTCTAGTGCAGGCTTGGCTAATGGAGTGAATGAAGATAATAAAGATGATTTACGCCTCATTGAATCATCAATCAGTTTGAGGCAAAAGGTTTCACCAGAAGAATTCCATTCCCAACTAAGGTTTGTACAGATACACAATTCACACAATATTTCAATATTTCCTCGTGATCTTTTCCTATTTTGTTATTGATATGTAGTTCCGCATTTCATATATGAAAACCATCCTTTCAGGGTTTTAACATTAGACAACATTGAAGCTGTAGAGGGATTTTACAATGACAGAATATCAATGCTCCAGAACACCTATGGTGTATTACTATTGCTGTACTCTATGATCTGCTCTAAAGTGAGATATTTTAATTCAATCTCTATGATTCTGCTGTTTTTAATTGTGTCCTAAATCCTTCTTGTTTTACTTGCTATTATTATTATGTGCTAATTAGTTAAAATTTTCCACAGGGAATTGAACAAATTCGTGAGGAAATGTCAGACCCGAACGAGTCTCTTATTGACATTATCCATGGTTATGGGAATCAATCTCTTATCAATTTAATGCTTACTGGGCGAGCAGTGGGTCATGTGTGGGACCACGAACAAGATGTTGGAGGTCTCAGTAAGTTATCCTCCCCTCAAATGTGACTGGGGAAACACAATTATCATAGCTCATGTTATTTAAATTCAGTTTTGTTATTTTTTTCCTCCCAGAATTATGTGGCTTAATAAAACAGAATGAAGTTGGTTTCTTGGCACTACTAGAACATCTAAGATATTGTGAAGTGGGCTCATTTTTCAAGAATCCAAAACATCCTGTGTGGGTATTGGGCAGTGAAACACATTTAACAGGTAATTGTTTGCACAATCCTATTAAGAAAATTTGCAGGAAAGTACGGTTGTATACATAAGGATACAGTCATAAGATTTCTCTTTTATTTTTTTCAGTTCTGTTCTCATGGGAGAAGAGTTTAGTAAGTCCAGAAACAGCGGGGGAAGTTGCTCGGCGCGTTTTCAAGCGATATGATCCCGATGGGAATAATTTTATTCAAGCTTCATCCCTTCAGGAAGTTCTACATGACTTAAACTTGGTCTCAGAACCAGCAGAGTAGTAAGTTTAAACCTTTCTCCTAGCTGCTGATCCCTCCCCCCACTCCAAATCCCCTTCATTTGCTTTTTGGTTTATTTTCTCGTCATGTTATAATACCTCTTATTTACAGTGTTGAAATAATGCGCCGTAAGTTGGACCCAGAAAGCTTAGGAATTATTTTGTTATCAGCATTCATGGATGAGTTTTATTCAGATGAGAAACGAACAACACCTGATGTATTCACTCTGTTTCATTACAATGGCCTGCCTCATTCTTGTCCTGATGGCAGAGTAAGTTTTATTAACTTTCTGTAGTAGAATGACGAATATGTTTCTGCCTTTCTGCTTTCTGTTTTGATATGATGTTTTATTTTTAGGTTGTGTACCAAGAGGGTTCAGCCGTCTTACTTGAGATGGACGTGCAGTGTGTGTTTGAAAGCAATCCTATTCAAACAGTCCTTCAAACAAAGTGGCGAAATATTGAGGTCAACTGGAAAGGTGGTGTTCCTCCTTCACTGAACTAGTAACTCCAATTCAAGTTATCTCTTTAACCTTTTAGTTTTCTCAGCTCTGCCAAAGCCAATGTAGATTATGTAATGTAGTACTGAAGAACTGGTACAACAGTGTGTGTGTGTGTTTGTGTGTTGTTTTTTTTATGGTATTTGTGAACATAAGCAGTGACACAGGTGAAGTTTGTCTCCAGAATTGCATCAGCAATTTTTGTATTATCCTTTGGGAATGCAGGGTATGGGCCAGGACGCATCATATAAGCCGAAATTGTATACATTGCCACAGATTGACTTTGACCATATTGACCATCTTCATATGTTTACATAACACAGCACCATTCATTTTGATTTTAAAAAAAATCAACATGAAGATGGAATTTTGATGTGAAATAATTAGAAATAAGAATTTTGCCTTTAAATAAATTACCTATAGCAATAAATTAAATAAGAAACTTGTTTTTTTTATTTCGCAGAGACTTTGCTTTGTGACCTGATATCATAGTGTGTATGTCTTCTTCCTCTAGTGGTCACTTGCATGTCAAATGAATAAAAGACACCTGTCTCTGGGTAGAGTATTGGTTCCACATTTTGTTCGTAAATTGCATTGGTGTCTGGTGGTAACATGGGACTTAAAGTGCAATTGTAAATGCAGACTGAATCTTATCTAGGTGATAGCCCCAATCTCCAATGATAGTTCTTCACATCTTTCTGAGTGTTGCCTTGGCTCATAAATTTATTGATCTCGTTTCAAAATGCCGAGAGTAGAATTAGCCATGTGTGGGAGATATCCAAACACGTCTGTTATTTTACGTATGTTGATTCCTCAACTTCTCTATTTCTTTTCAAAGCTTTTCGTATGCTGAAGTGTGGTACTGTCATTTGAGGCTATGTATCTGTTGTGCCATCTATACAGCTCTCCCTCTAATAAATATTTTACAAAATAAATATTTTTAGATTCCAATTGTATGATGAATGTATGATAAATGTTGCTTGTTTTATCATAAATTTCTAGCCATATTGTAAATGAAGTGTTCAGTGTGTTCAAAGTTGGTTATAAGGGAGGTTGAATGTTTTTACTGTACTGCACATTTTAGCTTTAGATTTTATCAAGCAGATTATTGGTTATTATTTCCTCAAGTGCTTTTGCGATTTGTAAATAACAGTACTTCAGCAGTACCATGCCAAAAAATTATAAACATAATATTTGGAAGGGGACAGCGATATTTCTCTGAGCTTGTATTTTGGAGGAAAGCCATGATGCAGTGGCTTGTGAAGATCCTGCTCCTCTTTTTCTCCAGTTGTCTCATTGCTACAGGTAGAAAGCCCCTCCACCTGCCAATGTGCATTCAAATCATCCCTATTGTTTTCCTTCTGTGCCTATGGCATTTTGGACTTCTTGAGTACTCTTTGTTTATTCAGTATTAAATTTTATAGTTTATTTTTTAATAAAAAGGATTTGTTGTAACATCTCAACATTGTTGCCAACTTCTACTGTGAGCGAGCCAAGGTAGTTCATTCCATTGATTGTTGCGCAGAATCTGAGTACACTTCTTAATCTGTGTGTTGGTGCTGGATCATCAGAGTAAAAGCGAATGCTGTTTTTCACGCACACTGTGTTCTCTATTGTTACACATCCTTTGGCAATAAAGCTGTTTGTTCAAATTTGAGATAAAGTATTGCATGTACACTTTCCTTGCCATCACAAGTCTTCTGCCAAGGTGTAAGGTTAAAAGTGATGCTCTGAACATCTGGTGAGAAAATCTCTCTTTAATGAACAGATATCTATTACATTCCAAAGAAATGAAATACAGATGGCGGATTCCTCGACCAAAGCCAAAAACTTCCATACACATACAACATGTCAATCAGTGTCTTGACAAGAGCAATAACTTGTTGATATTGACTAGAGATACCTGAAATTACTGCAATCAATGTATAACTGGTTTATTTTAACAATCAGACAGGTGTCCTCCATATTCAAATGGCAAACAGTAATTAGGTTCTATTTAGATCCCACTTTCTCATTTTTCTCAATAAAACCTATCACACAAGTACTTTTCGAAAGAAACAGATCCCATGTGAGAGCTTTGCACCTAGAATTTAAAATTTAAAGAGAAAAACATTACGGCAAAAATATAATTTTACTAAAATATGATACTTTAATTGTAACTTTAAGATACACTAGTAACTTTACAAAATAAACTTACTGTTTACAAACAGAAGAAACATATGCCTTCAGCAAATCAGTCATCTCCATGAGATCACTAAGAGGACAAAAATTTGTACCTCAAATCAAATCATTCACACAAACTGATAATGAGTCAAACTTAAGGTCAAGAAAACTGGTTCTAAAACCCAGTGAACCAGGAGAGAAATGGAAATTACTATCATCAAAAATTTAAGACAAACACCATTCTGTTTTGTAAAAAAATAAGGAAGGAAAATAGTTCACAATCTCGATTGAGGAGCTGGAGACAGTTAAATCACAGAATTCTTGAAAGAAACATTTTAAGTTAATATTAACCCCAACCCAGCGACTACACTGAGGAAATTTAACTTATCTCTAAAATCATTCATGAGGATAACAATGAGAACATAAATTACAATATCATGTATGAAATTTCAAGCAACAAACTTCGGGCAACAGAGCGCCTGAGGACTTATAAATGAGGGATTGAAGATTATTAAGATCAATGGAAGTAAAATTTGCATGAAGTGCTAACACAAAACACTGTTCAGTGGCACAATTTTAAAGCATAACAGCAAAGGGAAAAGAATGCCAGATGTTTTAAATGAAGCCTTCACTGAGTTGGTTCTAGAAAACTAATGTCATTATTATAATTTTAAGTTTGTCTGTGGGAATTCTAACTGGATCTACAGTTACAAAAATAACGCAACTTCTACCATAACATAAGACTTATCTTTTTAAATTTAATGAACCCTGCTTTCAATCATTCCAATCACTCCAGAACTAGCGAGTGCGCTTCCCAATGTCTTTCTAAAGAACTTGTGGTTTCAAACTTCTCCCCACATTGAGTGCAAAGAAACGGTTTTGAGCGGAGATGACTAACACAATGCTCTTTCAGATCATTGCTATCTGAAAATTGCATTCCACATTCAGTGCATCCAAAGGGATGAGCAACTACTCCATCTTTGGTATTTCTCTCTTGTTCCTCAAAGCAACTGTCAGCTATGTTTTCTTTATCCTCTGATTCTCTATCATGGGCCCAAACATGCCTATTTAAAGAATATCTTCCAACACAAATAATACCACATTTTGTACAGCCATACGAACGGATATTACCATGTAATTTTACATGTTCATTAAGAGAATCATGACAACCGAACGAATCCCCACACTCCCCACATATCTCAGAATTGCTCTGCTCAGGCTCGACATCATCACTACTATCACTTGCAAATGAGCCCGACTCGTGGTCCTCCGGTGTCTCTACAGTTGGCTCTACTATTACTGACTCATCATCCTCTTCATTGCCATTCTCTTCTACATAGTTATCGGGTAGCTCACAAATCGTTACAGTTGATTTGTGGGATGCTTGGTGATCATCAAGCTCAGATTCAAACTGAAAACAGTCTCCACATTCTAAACATTTAAATGGCCTCACAGGCTGGATTGCTAGAGGAAATGTATAAGGCACAGTACTGGTGCTACAGTCTGAGCAGACAAATGAACTTGAAGGTTCATGAAGAACAGTAAATAATCTAACACAGACTGAACAGTGCAAAGTTTTCACCTGGACAGCATTTGTTGGCACCACATTATTTGCAGATGCCACATTTGCTTTCACTTGGTCACCTTTACATTCTCTCAAATGCCAGTTGAAACAGGTTACCTTCTCATAAGTGGAATTACACCTTGTACATAAATATAAGCCGTCATCTGTAAAGAAGAAGAATTGTCCAAATTAAAGCTGTGTAAAACTGAAGTACAAGATAGTATCGCTTACCAACATGACCAGTATGTTAACCCAAAGAACATTTTGGATGTTTGTTGACACTGACCTGTTCTGATGACAGATGGTGGCCCCGAAATACCATTCAGACAAGGGGTTGAATCTGGAACATCTTGGACAACTAAATACCAAGAGGGTATGTTGGTTTGAGTCGCTTGAGGTGCCGAGGTCTGAATCATGGGTACAGATGCCTCAGAAGTACAAACTAGTGGGTTGTACACATTTTGCACAGTAGGTACAGCCACTAATGGATCACACGTTGAAGGCACAGGCACCGCAATGAATGTTTCAGAAGGGTTTTGAACTGCTGCTACTAAAGGATTTTCTGCTACGGCCATCTGAGTAGGTAGAGCTACTACAGGTTCAACTTGGCTGTGAGTAACAAAAGGAGTTTGTACACCAACTGCTACAGGTGGTGCGGCTGGTAGAGCTTCAGTTTGCATAGGAAGCGCCAAATATGTATCAGGTGCTCTTGTAGGAACTGTGCACATGTCAAGTGAACTAAACACATTCTGCCCCGGGCAGGCACTGGATACCATGTCTAAACTCATTTGCTGTGGACCAGTAACTGTTACCCAGGACTCATAGGTGTTAGTTTGATGAATAACAGAGCCATCACTGGAAGCAATGCTAACACTCTGAGTTTGCACCACCATGTGACCTGAGCCTCCCAAGCCATCAACTTGGTTGCTCATTTGAGTCATGGGGCCACCTCCCAAAATCCATGGATTATTTAGCATGTTTGTGACAGGGCCTGAAAATGTTAGAGAGAAAATAGAGAATTGACACCACATACTCGTTCTTAAACTGCTCCTCACAATAAAAACAACTTGTTTTTTTTTAATTAGAACAGAACAAAGGTAGTGTGTAAAAGACAGTTGAATGCCAGCTTTTCAGCCCATTTAATTTTTACCAATTTCTCAACACGCGCAATAAAAACAAAATAAAAAACAAAGAGTCCATAACCTCAATGGTCGAGGACTTTGGTGTACTGGATCGCGGCGGTGGCGGAGCAGGAGCGTGAAAACAAATAAAATATCCACCGAGGGGTAGGGATTCTCGTCTTCTCGAAACGAACTATAAGATCTTACCTTTACCCCAGTGTCATGATGAATGTGACATAAAACACTCCCGGTGGACACACAACGCCGACATGTTTACTAAGCGACCTAAGCTTCTCCACCCCCACCTCCTCCTCCCACTCCGTGCGTGCTCTGCTGGTTGCCTACCCGTAAGGGTGGTAGTAGCGGCTACTTCCCATCCGCGTCTCAACCTCGTTCGCACACCATTAAAAAATGTGAAGATTCGGGTGGAAAATAGAATGTGTACTAATTGATAAAAATTATAATACAATAGACTTTATTATTGTTATTATTGTTATTATTACAACATAAATCATTGATTGTACACTATTTACATCATATCAATTCCATACATTCACTTATTTATTTCATAAGATTCAGACATGGATTTGTTTCTTAAAGGATATACAGCTTTCACAGATCATTTGTTTGACACCAGTCATGAGAAGTGCACAAACAGTACAAGCACTTTCTGTAAATTCTGTGCAAAACACACTATCTTCGCCATATCACTCCAGAATGACTCCAGATTTTGTAACTGGGAATTCTTTTTGTAAACAGAAAGAAAGTGTTTGTTCTGGACTAAACTGAGCCTATGTTAAATCACAGCCCGATGTGAAAGTTGTGACACTTTCACTTTTAATAATACCTACAAACCACTAGGTACAAAATGAGCAAGTGGCTTCAGAAGTTCTAGTAAATCTAGAAGAAAAAAAACATGTACATCAAATTAAAAAAAAAAAACTTCAAAAAAAAAAGGGTACAATTAAAGTAAAGCACATAAATTTGGATTCATTATTTAACACTAGAACCACTACAGCTCACCACATGAGGCTCACTTCCCTCTTTCATTATTGCAAAACAATAAAATGCTTTCATCCTGCCACTCTGGTGGTTACTCATGGGAAAAATACCCAAAGTTTCAAAGAAATTACAATTTTGATAACATTATCTCTCTCACACACACACACACACACACACACACACACACACACACACACACACATTCTGCATCACAAACCGATCCTTGAGACAGAGTTAATACTTTGCTGAACTGAGAAAGAATATATGGTGCAAGAGTTCCACATTGCTTCTGTCCATTTTGGATGAAAACTATTTCAAAATACTGCCATGATGAGAAGAACAGACAAGCGATGTGACATACTGTACTCCTTAATCCATATTGCTAACACTTTTGGTCAGGGAACAAACTGACATAATATGTGATCACACCATATGTCTTACATTCCCACAGAGACACGCTCACACATACACACACAAAATTACAGTGGCAGACACATAAAATCACTAAATAACTAGTGACAATGAATACAAGCAGAGCTCACACACAGTTATTGTTCTGCACCTCATTCAGTCTCTTAATAACAAACCACACAAAAATGTCTGCTGAATTTCTGCCCAATTAGATCACTGTTGACAACAGCATTAATACTGGACTAGACAAGAACCTTGAAAAGTATTTTGAAATTTGCTAATCTGTTCTTATAAGTACAATACACACATACAGAATTAAGCTCATCAGAGAAATCCACATCTGCTTCACCGCCAGTAATATATTTAGGCAAAAGATTTTTAAAATGTCAGCACATTTCCCACATAAAACCATCCAAGATTCAAAAATGCTGCTGGTGCCAAACAAGCACCTCTTATGGCCTACAGTATCAACAAAGTTAAATGTATTATTATCCATTCATAATTATGTCAATACTTTGTATAGCCATGAAATGATCAAAAACATTTAAAACTTAAAACAAGTGTTAAACCCTCAAAAATGTACTGAAGCAACTTATATAGTTTAAAAATTAAAAACTATGAAATGAGTACAAAATTGATGAGAAACACCCTACTTTCCAAAACTTTGAGACTTAACAAATAGGATGATAAATTTCAAAATTCAATGCATAAACATTGTGGAAGAGAAGAAATTTTCTGAGACAAAGGAATGGTCTAATTTGTCCCCAATTTGGATACCACAAAAGAAAGACCATTTACTCTGCCGTATGATTTAATGTGTCAACCCCACACTGTTTCCATTCCACAAAGAGGTAAGAGCGACTAAGGCACAATAATGAAACAACAAGGGAAGCAACTTTTTCTCATTCCCACCTTAATGTATAAATCACAGAAGAAAGCTTTTGTTTGATGTGCTTTGGGAAAATATCTCAAGGAAAACATCTAATTTAAAAACATTCTTTGAATATTCAAGATTTCACTTTCAATATAATAAAAATACAACAGTGAACGCAAACATCTTAAACACTGATGTTTTGATAAGTAAGTCCTTGTGAGTGCAAAAGTGCGACCAGGATGAAGGTTCTTGGTACAAACTCCTCTTACGGCTGTAGTCTGAAATGACGAGTGCTGGCAGATTGAGTTGTCAACTCCCACCTAAAGTAGTTCTTGATTGAGTTGCTGTTGCTTGAGCCTCTACTGTAAATTGAATTGGAAAACATTATCATAACTCTAAATATATCTTCAGAAAAAAATCACCTCTAAACTAACTTACACTCAGCTTGGTGTCTTCGGCATGCTTCCTGTCTTTCAGATGCATCAAAGTACCACAGAGTAATGGCATATCTGAGGATGAAAACAGGAAAACAATTTTGAATCCACCACAATTTCCAAACCGGTCAAATGAAATTTTTGAACAGCAGCTGAGTGTTCTACCTTGTTTTGAACGCTGGTTGTACCTCATGGGGATTCCGTCTATCTGACCAGAAAAATAATATTCTGTCAAAAAATGGTTCTATATCTGCTACTTTGTCTTGCCAACCTTCAGGAAAGATGCGTAATAACCCTCCGTTTGCCTGTAAAGTTAAATTTTTTTTTAGAATACAAAAACAAATTTGAGAAGTAGGATACAGAATTTAGAATTGCACCTTTATGTTCCAATCTTTGTTTAGGTAATATATGGCAGTGATACAACGACCATCTCTATTTGGATTATCCACATGTTTCACGTAATGAGTCCCATCACCAGGGTAACAAGCTACCATTGCCTGAAACAGAATGATAAACAATGGAATTACAATTGGAACGAACACAAGAAACGCCCAATAACATCATGTGTCAGCACCACACATGGCAACTGTCATAATATATTTTTTTTTAAATTGTTACCTTCGTCCTTCCATTGATTGTGTAGTTTCCTATCTTTCCATTTTTGACCATCTTGTTGGCACGCAGGATGATGGCATCCACCTGGCTTATCAACATGCCAATATTCTCACATGATTCATCCTTGCCATCAACCCATGTGATCTGATCACCGCGTATAGTTTTCAAATCATTTTTTGCCTTATTGCTGACTAGTTGACCATCCTTAAATACACCCTTGGTATACATGTCCGTGACTTCTTCAAGAACAGCCATTCCTTTCTTGTAGCCGAGAAAATTATCGACTACACAAACTCCAAACTGGTCCATGTCCCTTATCACAATCCTGCACATTTCATCGACGACTTCCTGCTCTGCACAGGGCTCTTCAATAATTCCCTCTTCATCCCTTTTACTGCGATGCAAGAACGGTGGGAATGACCTGTCACCAGTTAAGCTGATTTCTGAAAAGTCTTTGAGCCCAAAGCCATTGGCAGCCAGGTGGAAGGAAGGTTTCTGTAACGACACATCTCGATTCGCATCACAATACTCCATAGCAGGACTGAGGTTTTCAGTTCGTGCGTTCAGTATTTCACTTTCAGAGCTGCCCTCATAGGTTATGGTGCTGGCACCTTGCGCTCCCCACTCCTGTGTCCATTTGTCAGCCCTCTTATTCGATGATTCAGGTTCAACTGCTACACTTTCCCAGGACCTCAGTGCAGCTGCACTCCCTAATCCGACCCTTTTCACAGCGTCGAGGGCGGCTAGGTCAGATGAACTGATGTCCTTGTCAAGTCTGTCATCGGCGATGGGTTTCTTACACACCGCTTTATGTTTTTTCCAGTGTTTTAACTGGTGGTCTTTACAACAGTAAAACACACCTTTACACCTAGCACAACGCAAAAGATTGTCGGCAGCCCCACAGAATTCGCAACATGTTGGGGGATTCATTTTTTTTCAACAAATTCGTGCCTGCTGAATGAACATCTTTGACATTGCGCCTGCTGCACTGTCTGCGTCTGCGCCGCGATCTGCGATCACCACTAAAGTCACAACGAAAACAAAGTTGTAGCACAAGCCAAAACCTTGCCTGAAGCAACCGAAACACTTTCCCGACTATGTAATAATCGCTGTTTTTTTTTGTACCCAGATAAGAGCTAAAAGGAGCTCAAGGCGGATTACGTGGTCATTTAACGCTATCCTTTGACCTTTGACTAGCGTAGGTCACTTTTCCACAGCCTTCCCAAAACTACAACCTCCCCAAACGCCCCTCAGCCGCGCCTCAGGTTTGAATGTGCGGAATGGGTGTATTTTTGGTCTGTACCAGTCTGTGCTGCGGTTGTTTCAGCCAGCAAACATTTTAAAGTCTTTGCGATTAATGCAATTTATTTTGCCCCGGAGATAATTTAGATTAATATTAAGACAAACCGTAATAGAGCGGCATTGACATAGACACATTTTTGTTTGAACCTGATTAAGAATAAACATAAAGAATCGTAGAACACCGAATAAGGTAGAGCGAAAGAGGAGCAGAGAGCGTAAGCGTGCCCGATCTGAAATGAAACCTTGAACGCGCACCTTGCAGGCCTACTGACCTGGTACTTCCCACAGGTGGTGTGGGCCCCCAGGAAGGGGCCCGAGCTTCCATTCATTGTCAGCATCGCCGCTAAGTGTCGAGCCCAGGCCGCCAGACGATTCCCTCGGGCCCGTTGTACTCCCTCGTCCTGACAGGGACAGACAAGGACAGCCGCGACTCCCTGTACTGGACGCGGCTGGGGGGACAAGAACCCTCGTTGGCGGGACTCGGGAACAACACGATCATCCGTGATCGACAGATCTAGGCGGGGTGGGGGCCCTCTGCAGGGGGGGCTCGGCGTGCACTCGGCTCAGGTGTGCCTCGTACAGGTGAACGCGATGTCCACGTCCATTGATGAGCGGACACCGTCGGAGCCGATGTCCTCGCAAGTCGACGCCTCCAACGCGGTGAGCGTACTAGGTGTACTACGGCGGCACGTTGGTCCTGGCCCTGTCGTTGGCGGGGTGGCGGGCGCCTTCGCGAGTGCCAGCTGACCTGACAGTAGTGGGAGGGAAGAGCCGAGCACCACCGAGCGCGGCCGAGCGCGGCCGAGCGCGGCCGAACGTCGCGGCGGGGCTGTGGAGGGGAGGGGCGTAGGTGCGTGCTCAGTCGGCGGGGCGCACGCTGGGCCACGACGGCTCGCTGCCCGCGGCCCCCCGACAGGCACACGCTACGCTGCTCCGACTGTCGCCCCCCTTCCGCGAGGCGGCTGTGCCAGCACGTAATACGGTGCATACGTGACTGCCGGCACAGCGTCGCAGCGCGTCGCGCCGGCCAGGCGCCGGCAGCGCGGTGCGAACCTGGTGCGAACTCGAGCGACGAGGGGTAGCGTTCAGGTCCAGAGGGCCGACGCCGCCCCCGGACCATGCGCCTGCGAGGGGAGGCCAGCCCGCACGACACGACACGCGTGCGTGCAGGCGCCGTGGCTGCCTGAGGCGCCAGGCGCCAGTCCGAGGGCGCGGCGGCCGCAGGGACGCGCACGTGACAGTGTCTGAAGGACGACTGGCAGCCCGCTGGCAGCGCGGGGGTCGACGACACGCGAGGCGACGCGAGGCGCGGCGGCGAGGGATCTGGAGGGCAGGGTGGTGCGGCGTGGCCGAGCCTCGGCCATCGGCACGGCCGCGGCCGCTTGTGATTGCGGGCGCCATAAATGAATGAACAACTCAGTCGCGTTATCCCTCGACGACGGTGACCCCGATTCTGTTCGTCCCCTCGGCGGGAGCAGCGAGCAGCGTGCGCGACGTACCACTCCACGGACACGCACGACTCGACGACGGCGGCGGGGAGGGGCGGCGTGACGACAGGGCACGGAGGGCACAGAGAGAGAGAGAGAGAGAGAGAGAGAGAGAGAGAGAGAGAGAGAGAGAGAGAGAGTGACGCCGCGAGTATCGGGGGAGGCTGGAGTGATGTGCCTCCCCGGGGGGGGGGGGGGGGGGGGGCTGCCTGGGGCCCTGGCCGTGACGTGCAGGGCCCTCGGCGCCCTCGGCGTGTGCATGCAGAACAGTCGGAGCGAGTGACTTCTGGTCCCGGCGCGCCTTGCAGAGTTTACTCACACGCCTAATAGGCAAAGCGGTCCGCCGCGCGCTCCCGCCTGCTTTGCCGAGAGGTCCTTGCAGGACTCTAGCTTCTGGCCGCGGGAGCGGGGAGCGGGAGGGGGCCAGAGAGGGCCCTCATCTGACCCTCATTCACTCACCGCAACAATGGGCGCGAGGGTGCGGGCCCCGCCGAGCCCCGCCGAGCCGTGCCGAGCCACACCCACACCCTTCCCCACACCATTTTGGCATGGACGTCGGTTGAAATTCTTTTTATTTGATCCCGGCATGAATTTGGTCATTTTCGACCGCCTCGCAAAATTTTTAGAGTGATACACGATATGCCGGCACGGCACACTGCATTGCCCGACTGCCGCTGTTCTGCCCTGCCGATACTCAAACATGGACTGGGGCCACGGGGAGGAGTTCGAGGTAAGCGCGGAGTGCCCTGCGGCCGTTCGGGATTCGGGTACACAGCTCCCCTGCCCCGCGCCCGGCAGGCCGCGCCCATCCCCACGCTGCCCGGCTCGTCCCTGTCGGTGTACTACGACAACCTCATCGACGGCGACGGCTCCGAGGACGGCGGCGAGGCTCCGGTGAGCGTGGCGGGGGCGAGGGCGGCGCCCACGTCGACTTCGGCGGACAAACAAAGGCATGCGTCGTGTCCTGTCCTGTGTCTGCAGGACGAGGAAGAACGGGCGGCGCGGCCCGACCGCCGCCGTCTCCCATTAGCGGAGCCGGGTGTCGACGACGACGGCGACGATGACGTCGAGGAGGACGAGGACGAAGACGAGGAGGGCGGGGGCGGCGGGCGGCGGGCGGAGGCAGCAGGGCGTGGGGAGGGGCCTCGGAGGTGAGGACGGGCCCGCGGTCCCCCGCCCCCCGCGACGCAGAACCACGGGCCGCGGGCGTCTCTCCGTCACGTGTCGCTGGGAGCACCTCGGGCCGCTCCTATCGTCTCGGAGTTCGGTCTCGGTTTCCGGCGGTGGTAGGCATTTTGTGGTCGGGCTGTCAGTACGGGGAGATGCGGAGCAGGCCGCTGCCACCGCTGCCGCTGCGAAAGCGAGGGAGGGAAGTCCGGCAGGCGGCGGCGCGCGCGGCGTCCGTCGCAGCGATGATCCGACGGCCGCGCTGACTCTTCCCATGGAGCCTCCCGCTAAGTGGGGCAGCGGGGAAGGGAGCGGGCCGGCATGTGCGTCCGAGACCCCGCCCAGCCTTGCGAGTGACTCAAAAAGCCGTTGTCATGTCAGCCGAGATGCCCATCCCCCCCCCCTCTCTCTCTCTCTCTCTCTCTCTCTCTCTCTCTCTCTCTCTCTCTCTCTCTCTCTCTCTTCTCTCCCCTCCCCCCTACACACACAGGTGTCCACGGTGTCCCGCGGTGCTTCTTCGGCGTATCGCGGCTGTTGATAAACACGCTCGGCATCGCTTCTACCCCGCCGCCTTTCGCCCGGCGTCAGCACCACCCTGGACGCGTGCGCTGCTGATTACACGGATTTGTGATGATCGGATGGAAGTAGGCGCCACGCGCCACTGCCGGCGCCAGTCGTCGTCATCCCCCCCCCTCCTTCCTCACCTTTCTCTTTACTCTCCCCGCTCTTCGCCCCGTCTGGCCTTGCCGATGACGCCAGGTCCATAGCGTGTCTCCGGACGGGCCAGGTATTGATTCTCCGAGTTTGGCGTGTGGTTTTCTCGGGTTCAAATACCTGACACCTGCCGTGGTCCGCGGGCTCCTTCCGGTTCCTTCCCGCATCGACCCTGACCCTGGCACGCGACCCCTCTCCTGGCATTCCCTGCCGGGGCCCGCGAGCCGAGCTGAGCACGTAGGCCACCCGCCAGGCGGACGCCGCGCGCGTGTGTGGGGAAAGACACGTAGTACCGTACGCAGGGGAGCCGGGCCGCGGCCGGGCTGCGGTGGGGCGCGGCTGGGCCTACGTGACGTGTTGCGGGGCAGGGCACGTCTACGGCTGGACTCGGCGGCCGCGGTGCCGCCGCTGCACCGGAAAACGTGCCAGGAGAGTAGGAAAGAGAGTAGTTGAAACGCCACGTGTGTACCCGACTGGCAATCGTGTAGCTAGCACTGCCCGTGCGCAGCATCCGTGCCCTTCCGTCGACAAACGCACGGGTTAGCAGGGATGTTGGTCACATGCTTAGTATATGAAATCATTAGTCGTCAAAATTGCCAAGATGTTAGTACAGGACCTTTAGAAATACCACCTGTCTGATTGGAATATCTCCCAACTAGTTGGACACCCCGTGCTAAGTGCCGCTGGACTCTACCCACACTTCGGGCGATCGGTACAGGCCGGTCTGCCCTTCCCGGTCGGGCATAGCCCCCGGCAAGTCAGTAGGATACAGCCCACCGCACCGCTTACAGGGTCGGGAAGACTTTATTCCCTGGCACAACCCCTTGCGTCCCCACAGTGGACAAAGAAACCGCCCAGACATATCATGGTCCGGTCAGACGACATCAGCAGCGCGCAAAGCGAGCAGCAGTTTGCACAGTGGCGCCATCGGCGGCGGCCCCCCTAACTACGTCAGCAGCGTTGCAGTTGCACCGCTGGCCGCCGCCGTGCATGATGGCGCCACCGTCGAATTGTGGGCCGACTTCTCGCGCCGCGCGTATCCGTCGGCCTTACACGACTACCTCGACACCAAACGTCTTGGATGTTGTGCCCCGGCGCCGCGAGATGGCGCCACCGTGCAACTGCTGCGCGCTTTGCCCGCTGCTGATGTCGTCTGACCGGACCATCATATGTCTGGGCGGTTTCGTTGTCCACTGTGGGGACGCAAGGGGTTGTGCCAGGGAATAAAGTCCTCCCGACCCTGTAAGCGGTGCGGTGGGTCTTATCCTACTGACTTGCCGGGGGCTATGTTCGACCGGGAAGGGCAGACCGGCCTGTACCGATCGCCCGAAGTGTGGGTAGAGTCCAGCGGCACTTAGCACGGGGTGTCCAACTAGTTGGGAGATATTCCTATCAGACAGGTGATATTTCTAAAGGTCCTGTACTAGCATCTTGGCATTTTTGACGTTTGAGATTGTAAAGAAATGCCGGCTAATTTGGCGTTATCTAAGGGGTCATCCATAAAGGATGTCCGGGTATTTTGTGGAAAAAGCACCCCCCCTCCCCCTCTATGTTCGGCTGCTCTTTACAATCTCAAACGTCAAAAATGCCAAGATGTTAGTACAGGACCTTTAGAAATATCACCTGTCTGATTGGAATATCTCCCAACTAGTTGGACACCCCGTGCTAAGTGCCGCTGGACTCTACCCACACTTCGGGCGATCGGTACAGGCCGGTCTGCCCTTCCCGGTCGGGCATAGCCCCCGGCAAGTCAGTAGGATAAGACCCACCACACCGCTTACAAGGTCGGGAGGACTCTATTCCCTGGCACAACCCCTTGCGTCCCCACAGTGGACAACGAAACCGCCCAGACATATGATGGTCCGGTCAGACGACATCAGCAGCGGGCAAAGCGCGCAGCAGTTGCACGGTGGCGCCATCTCGCGGCGCCGGGGCACAACATCCAAGACGTTTGGTGTCGAGGTAGTCGTGTAAGGCCGACGGATACGCGCGGCGCGAGAAGTCGGCCCACAATTCGACGGTGGCGCCATCATGCACGGCGGCGTCCAGCGGTGCAACTGCAACGCTGCTGACGTAGTTAGGGGGGCCGCCGCCGATGGCGCCACCGTGCGAACTGCTGCTCGCTTTGCGCGCTGCTGATGTCGTCTGACCGGACCATGATATGTCTGGGCGGTTTCTTTGTCCACTGTGGGGACGCAAGGGGTTGTGCCAGGGTTTAAAGTCTTCCCGATCCTGCAAGCGGTGCGGTGGGCTGTATCCTACTGACTTGCCGGGGGCTATTCCCGACCGGGAAGGGCAGACCCTCAGCGTCAGACAGTGTGGGCGGGATAGCTCTACAGTAGCGCGCATTCACGCGGAATGAGCGTCGTGGGTTCGATTCCCGGCTCGTTTTGGAGTCATGTACGACTTCTCAACGATTTTTTCAAAGAGGACGTCCACGTTTTTAATACCCCCCCCCCCCCCTTACGTCCGGCCATGTCCGGTTTCTAGGACCCCCCCCCCCCCTCAAATACCCAGACATCCTTTATGGATGACCCCTTACACGCCCAACGGGTGTCCGAACTTGTTCTAAGCACCGTCAGAGGTCGCACTGTTCCTCGAGGGGTCCCGTGCGAGGATGCGGCGTGTGAAACACTTCGAGCTGGTGATTCTTCTTTGTCGCTCTATTCAGGCGGCAACAAGGGAGACAAGGATAGCATTTACAACTCGGCATTCCGGATGCTGCCTGCTCGGGGTGTGCTACGGTGGCCGTGTGGGTTACTCCCAGCCCCGACTGACTTAAAAGTGTGCGAAAGCAGACGGAGTGAACCGTGAATATGACGGCGGTTCTCCGTGGTCGTCGAGCACCTATAGTATTCAGTCAGGTGCCTTTCCGTGTGACGGCGTGTTTGACGCGCCTCTCAAAATATGAGTATGCATCCTCCGAAGACGGCAGAGTGAGGAAGGAGGTAGCCTAGTCACGTGGACTTGCCTAGTGAAGGACATCTGCAGTAAACGAGGGGTTACAGCTGATGGCTAACACCACATTAACGCCAGGTGTGAGACCGGCGGGTAGCCCGACGCATCTCGCACCAGATTAACACAAACGATTGCTTCGACCTCTCTAACACCAGGCTAACACGGCGTGTTAACGATAACCCGCGGTGTTAGCATGGTGTCAAACGCGAAGGTAATAACAGTGAGACAACCATGCCAACACGCCGTGTTAAAACGTTAATTCCTGTGTTAGCCCGGTGTTAAGCTGGTGTCAGCAATTTGCCGATCGGGTGGCAAACACTGTGCCTACGAGCACCACGCACGAGTACCCGTCACCTGGTGCGCGCACGCACAGACAGAGAGCTCGTCGACATCACGTCGCCCATCACTGCGTGCCTGCACACACCTCGCACTACCCGCCGGAGCTGTAGGAGGTTGTTTTCTGGTCGGACGGTGCACACCGCGCGAGCCAGCGGTGGGTAGCTACTCCATGCACCGGCGGCTACGTGGAGTAGCTACCCTCACTGGCTCGCGCGGGGTGCTCCGTCCGGCCAGAGCACTACCTCCTCGACTCACCCTACCCACGTCCTCCTGCGGCCTGCCCTGCATTTGTCTCTGCCCTGGAAAGTCTGCGCGGCAGTGGGAGCGGGGACGCAGACTCTGTGGCGCACGACGAGTTTGGCTTCCTGGAGCTCACCGACCCGGGACTGGGCGCCGCCTTGGACCTCCGAGGTGAGGTGGGCGGGGTCGCCAGGACGTACCTGGAGGCTGGGCGGCCCTTTGCTGACCATGTGAGCAGAGTCGCTGCCGCCGTTCGACGAGACGGGACTGACGACGTACAAGGAGCTGTGCCGGGCCATGGACCTGCATCCCATCAGCCGGTTCGCGCGCCAGCTCAGTGAGGGCCTGGTGGACCTGAAGGTGCGCGCGGGTCCGGGTCCAGGTCCGTGAGTGTCGACCGCGCCGACGTCCCCGCTCACGGTGGTTGGTCCCCAGTTCTACGGCGTGAATCCGCCGACGATGCGGGTGGTCGCGCAGGCGCTCATGTACAACCCGACCGTGCACACGCTGGACCTGACCGGCAACTGGATGAACGCCGGGGCGGCCTTCTACATGTCGGAGCTCATGCTGCGGGAGAACATCGCCATGCGGCACCTCCTGCTCCGGGGCTGCCGGCTGGGGCCGGACGCCGCCGCCGTGCTCGCCGAGGGCATCGAGCTCAACAAGAGCCTGAGGACGCTCGACCTCGCCGACAACCTGCTGGGCGACGGCGGCGTCGTGGCGCTGCAGGAAGCGCTGGCGCACAACGACGAGCTCCGTGAGCTCGACCTGAGCAACAACAACCTGGGTGCCGTGGCCGCCGCGGCGCTGGGCAACGCACTGCTGGAGAACCAGAACATCGAGGTCCTACGGCTGGCCAGGAACAACCTGTTTGAAGACACTCCAAAGGGTGAGGAGCAGACCCGGGACTTCCCCTCGCCGTCACTTTCGTTTGACACCGCCGCCGCCCCCGTCCAGGTCTGCGTGTCCTGCTACGGGCCTTGCAACAGCGAGAAACGTCGATCCAGTCGCTGGACCTTGCCTGGAATGCCCTTAACGAGACAGCCGCCGCGCCCCTCCGGGCGTTCCTCGTCAGGAGCGCGGTGAGGGAGCTCTTCCTTAACAACAACAGGTGAGTGGCGGTGTGGGGCGCACGGGGCGGACCCGCGTGGAGCATCGCCGTCGTGAACCGTGCGGGGATGGCGGCCGGATATCGTTACCAATGCCGTGGTGTGGGCATCGTGGTCGAAGGATCTCATTCTCGGGCCGGACGGAGCATCCCGCGCGAGCCAGTGTCGGTAGCTACTCCATGCAGGCGCCGGTGGCGCCATCTCTCGGGAAGGTAGTCAACAGGCAGAACAGCCAAGTGATGCGGGCGTGGTCCGTCACTACCTTCCAGGCGGAGCGTCCGCGAGAAGGCGCCACCGGCGGATGCATGGAGTAGCTACCGTCTCTGGCTCGCTCGGGGTGCTCCGGCCGGCCCGAGAACCAAATCCCACGACTCCGACGGCATGACCGGAAGCCGTGGTGGATGTAGGGCCCGGTTGCTCGGGGCATTTCCACAATCCGACGAGGCCGTCCCTGGGCGACTGACCGCCTTGTTCATAAAATACTGCTGTATTTCTGTTTCCTCCCGTCCCCCTGTGTAGGCTCCCTGGGCCTGCCATAGACACCATAAAAATCGGGGCTAGAAAAAGTGTCACCCTGCAGCACCTAAAGATCGGGTTCAACCCCATGGAGCCGGACAATGCCATGAATCTCTTGAAGGCATGCAGGGCCTCTGAATCGCTACACACCCTCGACCTGGATGGAATTCGTGTCAATCCAGATTTCCTGAAGATTAAAAAAGAGCTTGAGGAATCAAAAGGAAAAATTATCATCATTGAAGGGGCTTTAAGCAATTATGAAATCAAGGGGCCGAATTTGAAGGAAATGATGCTCAAGAGAGCACACTTTGAAGGCTTTAAACCAAAAAAGAAGAGGAGGAAGAAGGATTTTGGGTTTGGAGATTTTGATGGTTTGTGTGCTTACTGGTATGTCAATTTTTCTTGTAACACTTTTCTCTAATATATCAGGCATCTACTGTTGGAGTTGGCTGAAAATGGTATCGAGTCCATCCTTCCAGACCAATTCACGGAGGCAGCACTCAAACGGAAGAAAATCAAAGTCCGTGAAGAACTTTTAAGGGCACTTTACGAACAATTCCAAACCAAGACAAAGAAAGTGGATGTAACAGCCATGCTCAACTGCTATATGCAGCTGTTCCCCAGCACAGTGTTACCCCCACCAGTTCTCAAGAAAAAAGTGGGGAAAAAGAAGAAGAAAAAAATACATAAAGGGAAATTAAAATTGATGTAATAACACTAAAATTAAGATCAATATGCAGTGAATTTTTTTTGTTGTTAATAAATACATTGCAACTTAAACGGAAAAGGTTATATGCTATAAAATATCACATTTGTAAGATTTTTCAGTCTCTTCATGACAATGAGGTTTGCAGGAACTAATCAAGAGCAAAGATGCGAGCTGATATATCATCAATCAGCCAATCAATGCCTTCCAACAAATGGGAGCCTGTAACAGCACTGCAACCAACAATCTGCCAATGATGTGTTTTAATGCTTGTCAAATCAAGAACCTGCAACAGGGAATAAAATTAATAAACAGAAACAACTTGTAAACATACAAAGAGGATTTAGTTTTGAGAGAGATGTAAACTGGCATGAACCTGACCACAAAGTTACTAGTTTTTCATAAGACTCCTGATTAATTATCACTTCAAGCTATTTTGTTCATAAGTAAATCAAACTTTTAACTCATTACAACAATGGTGCATTCAAAAAAATTTCTTACATCTCTGATTTCTTCAAATGATAAAGCACCAGGTAAGTCCTGCTTGTTGGCAAAGACAAGCAGAGTGGCTCCGGCGAGTCTCTGGAAAGGCAATAATCTCATCAGTATAGGACAATAAAAACATCAGTTGTTAGTGCTGGATACCAAATAAGAGATGTAGAAATTTTCACCTCCTCTTCCAAAAGCTGGTGCAACTCTTTCTTGCAGTCTAATAACCGTCTCTTATCTGCACTGTCAACAACCCATATTAGACCATCTGTGCATTCAAAATAATTACGCCAATAGGATCTCAATGATTTTTGTCCTCCAACATCCCATACATTGAGCTTGAATCTAAAAATAATAAAATTCATTAAGAGACCGGCGCTTTGGAAGAAAATGAAAGAACTGTCGTATACACACCCTCTATGCTCCAGAGTCTTAATGTTAAATCCAAGGGTAGGAGATATTGTGTCAATGTCTTCACCGTTGAATCTCTTTAAAATGGTTGTCTTTCCTGCATTGTCTAGTCCTCTGAAATAGTGAGTGAAGGAGACGTCACAGTGCAGACAGAAGGGTATAAATTACAACAAAATAGAAAGATTCAGATAATAAAAAATGAATTTTGAATTAGCTGACTGTGAATCAGTCAAAAGGATACAACATCAAAAGTCTCATTTCTTTCTCTTTCTGTTTCAACTTTTTTAATACGGTGAGAAGGCCCATGATGAATAGCCAAAAAATCAAAAATGCTTAGTATCACAGGTGTTGTTTACTTCACTGCAGCTTTTACGAGGTTAGGTATTGTCCCGAATGTTGTACCAGGGAACAGGAACGAACAAAGGAACGCGGAAAAGGGAAAGGGGGGCAAAGGGAATGACGGGGGCGGGGGCTGGCAAACGTTTGGCAGAGATGATTTATTTCCAGACAACTAATCAAATTAAACGACAAAGAATTACTCCTTTACCGAAAGCTCCAGAAATTAATTTATCGTGGAAAGGCTACGATGGAACTCCCAGAACCATTTGCCATCACGAAATTTCATTTGTGCTGACGCTAGTTCCGGGAGCAACCGGAAGAAAGGAACGTTCGGAACAGCTGTTTACGCAGTAGAGAAGGCAGTTCATTGAGATGAATAGGAAATAATATGGCTGACTATCCTTTCATGTAGCCGACAAGTTTCCACCGTAAAGATGACCAAACCTATTGATTTTGCAAAATACACATGCATCTAAGTAATGTAAACGCACCATTAAGGAATTATGAAAATGTGTGATATCTGCGCGGATTTCCTGGAGCTTCTCCAAACTTGTAAGCGAACTGTTTGCTACATCGGTACAGGCTGGTTAATACGCGAGGCCTAGAAATTCTCAAGTATTATTTGTTTGGTTTCAATGCAAATACCAATTTGATGGTATGATTGGTAAATTGAGGCTTTTTAAATATCATAACTCATTTCATTCACCACTTTCACAACAAGCTCTTCATTTATTGTACGTTTCAATCTACCGAAATTTCCGGACCACCAATTTCATAACCTACATTCCTCTGTATTTATTTCTCCTGTAGCTCGTTACTTTTGATTCCTTGGCGTGTGCTGCTGCAACTAAAATATTTAAGGTTTTCTGTAGCTTTTAAGCAATTCCAATACTGTGTGAAATGTTGTCTTGTTTGTTGAATGAATGGTTAAAACTTGGCCACATTGATGATGTGTTGAATGGAATTCTTGAAAACATTTCTACTTTCATAGTGCATTTTTGCTGTTTTTCTGCTCCAGCTTGCTTCAGACCTCGAACCATAAATTTCTGTTTGCTTTTTATGGTTACTGAATGCTGCTATAGAAGTGTCACAACTTTTAACATGCTTTCTATCTTTCATTCCATACCTTTTACACTTTTTGAAAACTTTAAGGTTTTGATTTCTTTGCTGCTGTGTTTCAGTCTGATGATTTGGTATTGCTGTCAATGTAAATTTTCCTACTCTTTTATGTAACCAAATGCTTTGCATGCTGCCAGAATTTTGATTGATTGTATTGGATGATGCATACTTGCACAATGTAATATGCCTAGTTCTTTTCTTTTTGTATGTTGATGCAAGATTGTTGACATTGTTTAATTTGAGTACAGGGTTCTCCTCAGGCTCTGGACACTTTTACTTTCCCAGTGCACTATTTCTGAGGAACCCATGGATCGTCCAATGGCAATTGATAGTGACTTAAATCTTCAGTATTCGGGATCATGATTAGCCCATTTGGAGAAGCTAGCTTGTGATTTATTATTGTCAATGTAATTTCTCAGGTTGCTTGGAATGTTACTCTGAGCAGCAACCTTTGGAAATATAAAACTGTTTATTGCCAAAATAATGTATGGAGTCATGCCATTGGCTTCCTTAATTCCTCATATCCTCACCTTGATGATTTGTTTGAACTAATGTTGTTGAGGTTTTTACAGATGAGGAAAAAATTATTAATGAAAATGAAGAAAGGCCATACCTGCGAAAGAATGAATTGGAAGTGGTACTTCAGTACGTACAGTCCTGGACACAGAGGTAAGGGCATAGGAGGATCGTGTGCACATGTTATTGAAGACAGTTTAAAAATGTATTTTATTCATAATAATTGTACTCAATTTGTAGGCAATGTATGTGCTGCTTCCGGGAGGCAAAAAATTATGAGAGATTTGGTGCCATTACTCAAAGTATAGTTCTTATGGCCATAAAACAGCTACGAGACCTTAAGGAAGAGCTATGTTTAAAGCTCAAAACAGACAGAGAAGCATCAGAAAACAAATCAGGTGTGTTTCAAAATCACCATGTCATCATTATTACTAAATCAGGCAAGATGGAAAACTCACATTTTTCCCCATAAAATATTTCAGATTCTGCAGCAGCTCAAGAAAAACCTGGAGACCCACCAAAAACAGAAAATGATTCAAAATCCATTGAAGCATCTACACCTATTGTCAATGGTGAAAAGAATTCTGAATCTAGTGAATTAAATGAAACTCAAAGCAACAAAGAAGACTCAGGCTCAGAGAAGGAAACTAGGTGTGACTCTCAATCTAATCCTCAAGAGAAGACTGACAACTCCATTAAGACTGACAATGCAAAGCCTGTAGTAGGTGAAGACCAAAACAAAGTAGTTCTCAAAGATGATGAAAAAGAGAAATGGAGTTTTGAAGATATAGAGAAGCTGTTGAACTTTGTGTCCAAGGTATGATTTTGGTGATACTTAATCAAACTAAATCTAAATATTTTCTTATCCATATCAGAATCATTTAAAGGGACAGCCATTTAAAGTATGGTTTTATAACTTTTCAGGTTTTTTTGTTAAATTTCCCTCTGTATGTAGTGTACAAGCACAGCTTGCAGGCCAAGCTGGAAGAGGTCAGCGCCCAAGAAATGAACTCAATTACAGTATTCTGTGATCTTCATGATACTGAAATTCCTCTCCACCTGTTTCGCAATGTTTGTGTATTCTGTAGAGCGGGTGGCATGCATGCTATGACCCAGCTCTTCGAACAAGTGGAGTGCATGCAAATGTTGCCAGTATCCATGTCTCATGCTCTCATTGCAATAGTGTGCAATTTAAAATTGTGGCTCAATTTTCGCTCTGTAGTTCAACTTTTTGTTCCTCTTCGTGCTAAAGTCATGCGTTATATGTGCAGTTTATCTGATAAGGAGCTACGTTTACCTAGTATTCGTACCATGGCAGGTATGTCTGAATCGGATCTTATGTGGCTATATGTGCAATTGTGTTACAATACAGTTTCTGATATTGACTTACTTTTTTCAGATTTCATGTGGAGTGCTGTTAAGGATCCTATGGACTCTCCGGTCACCTTTGACGTTGATGGCCTCAATTTAGCTTTCAAATACTTCACCAGTCCTACTTTAACAATGCGATTATCTGGTATTGCACAAATAAATAGTCACATTACCTTATTTAATGAGGTGTGCAACAACGAAAACATAATTGAAATTGAAAATGTAGGACAGAAATTGGCAGAATGGTTAATAGAGAATCAAATTATAGCTCATATATTTGGGCCTAATTTGCATGTTGAGGTATGTTGTGTCACAGAAAATTTATGTTTTATCTATTTCGACCACTCTAATCTTATTTTCCTCTGCAGGTCATTAAACAGAGTCACATGATCCTAACATTCCTTGCTATGGAATGCCGTATTACCAATGAACACATAGACATCATTTGGCAAGCAGCACAATTAAAACACTGCAGCCGGCAGGTGCACGATCTTTTGCCTCCCCTTATTAAGCATTTAGAAGTCGGTCCAGTTCTACATCTCTACTCATTACTCTGCCGCCTTGAACCCAAAGAACACACAGAGCAGGTTTGTGTTTTGACAAGATCATCTTTATGGTGGTGGTCAAATGTAGTTCTAGTCATCTAATATTTAGTATTGAATTGTCATTACCATGTTTACAGTCTCTCTACCTGGCATCAGCACTAATAAAATTTATCTGGTCAAGTAGTACTGGCACTAATCCATTACATGGCACACCGCATGCAGGCCACCTTCATGGTGCGCATGGCCATGTTCATGGTCTTCTCGCTGCTGATGGAGTGGTTGGTTCAGCTGCAGGCCTCCTAGGCATTGGGGGCCTTACAGACCTCAGCAAAGTACCTATGGCGGGTTTAGATTGTCGAGTTGTTGCGTCGCCTTTTAGTAGTTGTGATAACAGTGCCAGCATGGAGCCATCAAATTCTGATGATGATCAGGTGAGGAAATGAGTGAAATTATACATTCAAAGCAACTGTCTAAAGCCCAAGTGCAGGGTAATGGTGGTAACATTCCATTGTTTAAAACAAAAATGTATTTAATGTTAGGGTGAGAGCTCTGCTCAGAGTGATGGACGTAAGAGTCAGAGTGAGACTAGTGATGGTCCAACACCTTGTAAACAGCCCCGCAAGCACAGAAAACATATGAGACATCATCACTCCACTGGCAATGCTGATGATTCATCAGATGGTAAAAAGACACAACATTCACCAGTTTAGTTTTGTATTTCTATTAAAAGTGTCCAGAAGCTTCATATTTTTTTCCTGTTTTGCTATTGCAGATAGTTTAAAGATAGAGGACCTAGAAGAAGAGGAAGAAGATGAGGAGGAGGAGGACGATGAAGTGCGGTCTCCTGTAGTGTCATCACCAAAAACTCTGCCTCGTACTCCTAAGCCTGTTGACCTATCAGAGAAACCAAAATCAATAGAGAAGAGCACTCCAGATGAAAAAGAGTTGAGAGTTGAAAACACCCAAAGGTGATTTGGAGGGTCACTTCGTATATTATTTTGTTACAACTACCTTAGATACCTATTTTCTGTTATTATTGTGTCTATACTTTATTGCAGACCATCCGTCAGGGTCAGTAAGGAATCCGAAGATTCTACACCACCAAACAAACTTACTAGGACAGAGAAATGTAGTGATAATGATATGGATGCTGATGAGGAAGATGAAGTGATGCCAGGAACAGATATGACTGTCAACAAGAGAAAACGAACCGGTTATACTATGAGGAAACGTACTCGTAAAGCTATATCAGGTATATAAAATCTCTCCAATACCCATTCTGGATAACATGCATTTAGAAAATTAAACATCTTAAATTTTTCTCGCAGGCAAAGTTCGAGGTGAGGAAAAATTAAAACGTGAAAAAGGCATGGATGTTATGTTGTGCTATGAAGATGAGTTGGATGATGATGATGATGATGATGAAGAAACTGGCACTGATGCTGATGATGACTGTAGCAATTTGAGTTCTTCTATGAGAGATGCAGTCACACAACCTGCTACACCTGAGAAAAATGCTAAAACTATTGACCTGATTAGGTATGTTCCCATTTTCTTACACTGGAATTTTCTCTTAAAATTCAAAAGGATCACAATGTAATCACATGACCGGGCCTTTCAGACAACATATGGGCCATGACCATTTGGCTGACAGCTCGCATGATTCAACAATAGTGACGCAGGGTGCTGTAATGACTGAGTTAGCTAGCCTGGTGGAGGGGACACAATATGCTTCGCCTCATGAAATACACGAGTGCCGACCTTTCATAAAATCATTCCCACACCGTCTGTGAGTATCTTTGTTATGGAATTGCATGAATTTCGGGAATACAACAGCTTACTAATATCATACACCAGACACAAGGAAATGGGTAACTTTCCTATGTGATTGGTTCTTTTCTATCTGTAAAGCAAATTTGTGCCATGTAGCTAGGTAACTTAAGGAATACAACTAGGTGTAACCGTAGGGTCATTGGAGTTACTTTAGTGTTAGCCTTAAGTTGTTTATTTAAATATTCACTTCAATACAATATAATTAACTTGCTTTTAAAACCAGAAAGATAAATACTTTTTTTAAACATATTGCTCCTAAATTTAAATTTTGAAAATATTGAGTCGTTGCTACTGTAATTGGGCTCATGCTTATGGTGTTGGTGTCCCTGCACCGCAGCCTGGCTGGATGCTTGCCCACCTGGCACTATCCTGCTAGAACTCTGTAAGTATCTACAGCAGTCTGGAGTAAGACATACTTTGCATGTGTCTCCCCAACACATGAAGAGGGTTCTAGTTGTTTCTCAAACTTCTAACTGTGTCTGTTGATCGAAATGAGCTGGTATTGCACATCACAAAATGACAAAAAAGTTTCCGCAAAGGCCCTAATGTAGTGATGAATGCTTGCTTAGACATGTATTTGTTATTGTAAATATTTACAGTATTTACATAGTGTACTTCGTCCTATGTGGCATGTCCAAGGGCTTAAAATATTTTTCTCTGAGATTTGCTTTATAATATGCTGATTTTAATAGTTTCACAAATAGTTAAGATACTGTATCAAGTGTTTTCATTCCAACTGCATTGTTCTGAAAAAACGACTTCAATTTTTCAGTGATATGATGGATGATTTACTGAGTGAGCCAGAGGGAAGCTATTCATCTCGCATGAGTAACAAATCTGAGAAGAACCTGGCAGACTTTGAAGGCGAGGAATCGAACTGTGATGATGAACTGGCCCAGCTAGCTGCAAGAGCTCATCATGTAGGTGTCCTAGAAAACCATATTAGCCGTGAGGTGTTCTCCTTCTCATTTGTAGTTTAATACCCATTAATTTTTACAGCTTTCGCAGATGGGCTTGCAGTGCTTTAGTCAACATTCTCCTAAACTTTGTGGTCGCTTAGGAATGCGTGAGGGTGCCAGAGACCAACGGCTACGTTCTCAGTTTGATATGGAGCGTGTGTGCAAACCTGGGAGTACTTTATTATGGGACCTGCTTCAAGATGATAAAATTGGCCAGCTGGGTGAAGGACTAGCTATAGAAGCAGAGAAAGCATTGTCCAATCTACTGTGTTTTAACACTGAAAGATTAATACGAATGAAATTTATTGAGGGATGCTTACAGAATATTGCAAACAATTGGTGAGCTTTTTTGTGCATATTCAAGTGTACCACAATCGACTCTTATTTATTCCCTGGTCATTCCTCTCAAATTATGTCAATGCTTTTACAGGTCAGTGGTGGTGTCTTTACGCATGCTGCCTAAGCTTCTGACATCTTTCCAACATGTGAGAAATATGGACACCCACCAGGTTGTTATGTGGGCTGAGCAGGAGCACAACATGATTGATCACTTTTTAGCTAACCTCGAACATTATACATCTCAGTGCCTCAAAGAAGGGTTTGCTGTTTCTCTTTATTCTCACCAAGTTCAAGTGCAAGTTCGCCTTCAGTTTTTGACATCATTATTTTCACCACACGGATCACCCACTCATTTCCGGTAATTTATGTTCATTTCCACTGGCTTTAGTATTCTCCACTAAAATTTCACATTTTTTATTCTAATTTATCAATTTACAGGTTGTCAGTAAATCAACTAGATGTTTTATGGAAGTGCTTGGCCGTAGATGAACAATGCTCTGATGAACTCTTTGCTTGGTTATTGAGGCAAGCAAAGAGCAAAGACTTGCATGCCTTGGGAACAGAGTCTCTAAAACACTTGTATTTACGCAAGCTTCCTTCCTTGCCTCCGGAAACCATTAGCATGACTGCACTTAGTTTATATCAACAACTTTGCAACATGGCTAGAATGGCAGCTCAACACTTTGATTCTGAGCCAATTGGTATGGAATATTTGTGGAAGATAGCTCTTCGAGCCAATAATACTGATGTCAGTATTGCTGCTATTCAGTACCTAAACAGCTATTATATGGGGAGGCAACTAGAACAAGAATGTGAATTTGTGTCTCAGTGCATGGAACATTTAGTAGCAGCAACAGCTGATCTAGTGACAGCGGAAGAAGCAAGTCTTCTTTGTATGCAACGTGCGCTTTTTCTTTTGAAGACTCATCTAGAGACTTTTAGAAAGCGTTATGCGTATCACCTCCGCCGCTGGGCTCTGGAAGGAAGAGGAGTTGGCAGTCATGTCCAGCTCTTGAGTGGGGAGAGAGGCTGCCAGACTATAAAAGTTGTCATACAGCCAGCAGGAGTGGCTGAGAAGGTTACTCTTGAACTTCTGTCAAGTGACTATGTAGCTGACCTACGAGCTGAGGTAGCTAAATGGTGGGAATCTGTTCAGCCATCTCCAGCTTTAGGTACCCTGTTGTCTGAAGGCCCTCTACGTATGATAACTCAGGGCCAAGAGCTCATTACTGATTTTGATGAAAAGACCTTACAAGAAATGGGCTTTAAGGATATGCAGATGGTATTTATCTCTATGGGTGCATCTCGACCACAGAAGAAGAGAGATTCAGTGGACTCTCCCTCTGTGCTTCCTCCACCACCAAGAGAATGTCTGCCTACTCTACTGCTACTTCAACCACAATACTTCGAGCACCTTTTCACTCTGATGCAGACTCTCAGCAGCATGAAGACAATTGTCAAAGGAGGAAAGCAAATACCTCACACCAAGGCCCAAGTACTATCCAGAAGAGTGTGGGATATTCTCACTCTCTTGCCAACAAGCCCCACACTCATGCGAGGTTTTGAGTCACTGGGTGAGCTCCCCGATGACGGAAAATCAGGGAATAGGCCGTCATTGGAAACACTACTTGATCCGAGTAGTCCACAGAAGCTGATGTATTCTCTGTATATTGTTGAAAGCTTGAGCAGACCTGCAGGTAGTTTTAATACAGGGTCTAAGACGATCCACAAGCTGAACAACAGTGGAGGAGATGGTGATGTGTCAGTATGCACCAATGGGAAGGGATCACATGGAACATCATGGAGTCAAGTGTTTGTCAAGTATGGTGGTCTCAGGCACCTCTTCGATATTTTTATGTCTGGTGTGCTACAAAGATCTGGTGGCGATGGTAGTGAGTGGCAACAGGACTGCCTAGCTTGTCTCTTAAAGCTTCTGTGCCATTTGGGTATGGCTCAACCTGAAGATAATGAAAAAGATCGTTCACATGAATCTCAAGGAGATTCTAGAGAAGCTGGACGCAGTACAAAAAAGCAGCGAAGGTTGAGGAAAAGTAGTGCAGAGAAATTAGTTGTTCCCAAGCTAAATGAAACCATGCTTCAGATGATGGAAATCGATTCTGTGATGCAAAGGCTAACCACTATACTTCATGAAGCTTCTCTTCCAAGAGATCCTAACCATTACAAGACTGGCTTTTGGGGCCGAGCACAGGTCGTTCATTACGCAATGTCACTGTTGGTGTCGTGGGTTCATTCAGAGGACAGAGCTCGTCAGGCGCTTTTCCAGCAGCCTAACTTTGCTGGCTGGCTCCAGAGGTTGGTTCTTGAAGACCCTGAGCCAGCTGTTAGAAGGGAAGTTTGCACTGCTCTGTATAGGCTCTGCCTTGGTATACCGGGAGGACCAGTAACGAGTGTCCCCTCACCTACAATCAGTGCACCAATGTTAGCCCAGTTACTGCAGTTCCTACCGATTGCAGAGAGTATGCTACCACCTCGATTGGAGGTAAGATATCTCTTGCTTCTGATCCCTTTGTGAGAGTATTGCGACATAACTCAATATCTTATATCTTTTTTTTTTTTCAGAATCTACACCATACTGAAGATGGGAAGGAACCTTACGGTCCTGCGTGCCGGGATTATTTTTGGCTCATGTGCCGCCTTGTAGATAGTTTACCTGAAGATTTCTTAAGGGGTATTTGCACTACTTTTTCAGAAGTTCTTTTTTCTCACTCAAGTATATGCAGTTTTCCTTATTATAATATGAAACTCCTATTTCAGAGAGCATCGATGACCCAAGCAACTGCATTCTTAGTATTGATGCATTAGCAAGACAATTGGTGTTAGCAGTACTTAGACGAGACTTTCTTGAAACAAGACACAACACAATAGAAGATGATGGTTTAGTTGGTCTCTTAAATCTTGCAACCGTCACATTCAAACACCGACCACCTCTGGCTTCCAGTAAGGAAGGACAAGAGTTTCTGTTAGAGGTAATGTGAAAATTGCATTTGTTGTTCATTTGGATATATATATTTTTTTTTTTGAAAAGTTAATGCTAAAACTTGGTATTTCTCTTAGGTCTTTGAATTTCTCTTTGCTTTACCAAATCCAAAGAAAAGATATGTTCCCAAGTGCAAATCTCAGGCATCTCGATCAGCTGCATATGACCTACTTGTAGAGTTGGTCAGAGACTCTCCTGAGAACTATCGGATCCTCCATGAAAAACTACTAGATCAACATAAACCTGGTACAAGTCATTTGAATATATCCATTTTTGTGTTATATCTGATATGTTCTTTTTCTTCTTACACTCCATGATGCAACCTTGTGTATAATAATTTGATCTCTCGATCTTTAGGCCCTCATTCACCATATCCCTGGGACTATTGGCCACATGAAGATGGACGGTCAGATTGTGGTTATGTGGGTCTAACAAATCTCGGAGCGACATGTTACATGGCATCATGTATGCAGCATCTCTATATGATGCCACAAGCAAGAACTTCTATTTTAGGAGCTATGCCAGTTGATAGCAAACATGAGCAGACACTTCGTGAATTGCAGCGCATGTTTGCATACCTACTGGTAAGTTTGTGTTTGCTTTGTCTGCTTCTCAATTGATAGAACCTTAAATGTTAACACTTGTTTTTGCTTTGCAGGAAAGTGAGCGTAAAGCATATAATCCAAGAAGCTTTTGTAAAGTATACACAATGGATCATCAGCCTCTTAATACTGGAGAACAAAAGGATATGGCTGAGTTTTTTATTGATTTAGTTTCAAAGTTGGAAGAAATGACCCCGGAGCTGAAAAAATTAGTTAAATCTCTATTTGGTGGTGTTATTAGTAATAATGTGGTTTCATTGGTAAGTCATTGAGCTTTTCTGGTTATCTTGCTTTCTGTTTTATTGCTAGTGATTGTGTCCACTAATATTTTCATCCACATTAACATCTTGGAGAACTCTTACCTTCAATTATCAATTAATTTTCGTAGGATTGTGATCATGTGAGCCGAACTCTGGAAGAATTCTACACTGTCAGATGCCAGGTTGCAGACATGCGAAATCTTTATGAATCTCTAGATGAAGTTACTGTAAAAGACACCTTGGAAGGAGACAATATGTACACATGCTCTCAATGTGGAAAGAAAGTCCGTGCTGAAAAGAGGTAATCTTATGTTTCATTGTCTCATCACCTGTAATTACCGTAATTATAAAAATTTTAGAAGAAGCTTTACCTGGGAGTTTGTTATTTTTCTATTTCAGAGCTTGCTTTAAGAAGCTTCCTCACATCCTCTGTTTTAATACTATGAGGTATACTTTTAACATGGTTACTATGCTGAAAGAAAAGGTGAACACTCACTTTTCTTTTCCGATGAGGTTGGACATGTCAGGATATGTTGAGCAGAAGCTCATGCCGCATAGATATCAAGGTATGCTACAAACTTAGTCTTAGAGCAGGAAACCCTTCTTTTTATGTAGGGGTGGGTCAATTTTCAATTTCTTCACTTTTCAGAAGAGAAGAAAAAAGCAAAACAACGCAAAATGGAACAAGCCATGAATAAATCTCAGCAAAATGATGGAAACAATGAGCATATTGAGAAAGAAGAGAAGCTTGAAGGAGGTGATTCTGATAATGAAGAATTTAATGAGCGGTATGTTGTCTTTTGTAAGATGTTTTGTTTGGGGAACAATTTTTCCCTCTTTCTGAAAAATTTAATTTGATCCTTTTTATATGTAGGTATGATTATGATTTGATTGGAGTCACTGTTCATACTGGAACTGCTGATGGAGGTCACTACTACAGTTTTATTAGAGACCGTACAACACTTAGCAAAGACAAATGGTACTTTTTTAATGATGCTGAGGTGAAACCATTTGATCCCAATCAGCTTGCATCAGAGTGCTTTGGTGGTGAGATGACGGTAAGTATAGACAAACCAAATCGTCCAGCTAACCATAACCATTGTTTACCATTTACTGTTAATTATGTATGCTATTTTGATAATTCAATTTTCCTTTCTTTCTGCTTTTAGAGTAAAACCTATGATTCAGTGACAGATAAATTCATGGACTTCAGCTTTGAAAAGACAAATAGTGCATACATGTTATTTTATGAAAGATGCAGTGTGTCTGATGGTGATCAATGCAATTCTAAAGAATCTGATGCTGAAGCAGAGTCTTCTTCCCATACCAATCAGAGCTCCCCCTCATCTCAGAATCAATCCCCACCCTCCTTTGAGTTGAATAAGGAGCTAGAAGACTGGATCTGGCAAGATAACATGCATTTCTTAAGAGACAAAAATATATTTGAGCATAATTACTTCAAGTATGTTTCAAGTGCTATAGCTGTATTACAATTTCAATACATGGACGTTTATGAACATCTGAAATTTATGAACATATGAAACTTACTGACCTTGTCTTTCAATGTGTTTCAGCTTTATGTGGCAAATATGTGGGTACATTCCACAAACTCTTCTGAGCCTTCAGCCTGAAATTACCGAGAAGGCAGCTCAACTTTCTACAACATTTTTCTTGGAAACCTTCATACATGCTAAAGAAAAGGTTCTTAAAATGCTCTTTGTATTTATTTCTTTTATAAAAAGCTTGCAAGCGTAAATTAACACAAGTTGACTCACTTTCTCCCCTCTTGTGCCCACTCTAGCCAACAATGGTCCAATGGGTTGAGCTTCTAACAAAACAATTCAATGCATCACAAGCGGCATGTGAGTGGTTTTTGGATCATGTAGCTCACAATGATTGGTGGCCTGTTCAAATTCTCATAAAGTGCCCCAATCAAATGGTTCGCCAGATGTTCCAGAGACTGAGCATACATGTTATATCTCAACTGAGGTCTGTAAATTTAAAAAATAAAAAAAGTCTGTGTTTTATGGCGTTTTGAGTCCCTATATGCTCTTATTTTGTGCTTTCTTTATTTTCTGCAGAGCAAGTCATGCCCCATTGTATTTGAAGATGGACTCAGATGATGACGGCTCTGAGGAAGTAGACCCAGATAAAATTGGATACTTATCTTGTGTCACTAAATTCATTCGGATGTTATTATCATTGATGGAGCATGGGGCCAAAACACATCTGAAGCATCTAACTGAATATTTTGCTTTACTACTTGAATTTAGTAAGATGGGTGAAGAGGAGTGTCAATTTTTAATATCAGTCCATGCTATTTCCACAATGGTGAACTTTTATCTTGGTCAGAAGAGCCATGAATATGTACGTAACGTTTATTATGAACTGATTTTTAACTTTTGTTACCGGTATACCATTGTACTTATAAAACAGCAAATTTCTATACAGGTTGAGGTTGTCAGTGAAGAAGAAGATGAAGAAGATGTTACTCCCTTACCAACAGATAAATATAAGCCTGCTTCTTTAGAGAAAATGATAACTTTAGTTGCTACGCTGGTGGAAAAATCACGAGGCTTGGATCAAAATCTGCAGCTGTCAACGCTGGACTCTAATGCTTTTGCTGGAGGGAAAGGTTTCCCATTTTTGTATCAGCAAATTAAGGATTGTATCAATCTCACACAAACCAAGAACCTCATACACTCTTTATGCAAGTGGAATGATAGGCTTGCCCAACACATTGTGGGAATGATCTTTCAAGCAATTATGAAACATTCAGAGGCAAGAAATCTTATTTTGTATCAGTCTTGTTCCCCATTGACTTACCAACAGAGTTTTCAATGTACTCTTTCTCTTACAGATTTGTCAGCCCTTCTTTAAAATACTAACGCTCCTTGTTGAGACTAATGGAACATCTAGTGGGCCAAGTGGTTTACCCTGCTTCTCTCAACTGGTCTTAGCTCGTATATGGGATGTAGCTGAATATTGTCCCCAAGCGACTCTTGAATGGCTCTCTACTCAGGTTCCTCGTAATAAACTGGTTCACAATTGGGTCCTTCAGGGACTTGATACATGGGTTGAGCATTTCCTTGTTGGCCACAACAATCAGAGGGTACGATCTGGTAAGTGTTTGCACTCGTGAAGTGTACATACTTATCTCTTTAATTGTGCTTTGTTCTGTGTTACCATTTTTCTGTCTTTCTTTCAGCTGCTGCATATTTGTTAGCATCATTGGTTCCAAGCCAGACTTTCCGACAAGGGTTCCGCACGGCACGTCCTATGCCAAGTAATTACAAGGAAGTATTGAACTCACCCGAAGCATTGGCAGTTTTGCACAAAGTTCTTGCAGTTCTATTTCGTCTCTTAAAACCGTGTCGGCATTATGCTGATGTTGGAACTCATGGCACTACCAAATTGACTGCATACTTCACACTGCTCTCTTATTGCTGTATAACAAACACGGAAAAACTTATGGTAAGTTCAGAACATATGCCTTTGTACTGCATGAACAAAAGTTCTATTTCAGATATCAGGCTGTTAATTTATTTCAACTTGTTTTTCAGCTGCAACCATATTATGTGGATTTATGGAACCTCTTCCATCCTAAATTATCTGAACCTGCCGTTCCTATTCATCACAACAAGCAGTCGCTCTTACTCTTTTGGCATCATGTTTGTGAAGGATGCCCTGAAAATGTGCAGTCCATTTTAAATAACCCTTCTATTTTGAAAAATATTGCTTTCAACTATATTTTGTAAGTCCCTTCAATCAATTTGAAGTTATGCCTCATCATGGATAGTACTCTAAATGATATTCTTTGTTTACAGAGCTGATCATGAAGATCAAGAGGTGATTTTGTTCAATCGAACTATGCTGCCAGCATATTATGGTCTCTTGAAGCTTTGTTGTCTGCAGTCGCGCTCCTTTACTCGACAGTTAGCTGCTCACCAAAATGTGAATTGGGCTCTGAAGAACATAACTCCTCATCCTACTCAATATACCTTGGTGTGTAGTGACTAAAGGCATTATTACCATTATTATGGTCTTTCGTAAACTAATACTTTTTCTAATCGCCTTTTTCTCCGCCATGGTTATTCTAGGCTGTGGAAGAACTCTTCAAGTTAATGGAGCTTTTTGTGATGAAACATCCAGATAGTACTGAGCAAGACATTCATGAAATAAATACATTCCGGAAACACACCATGCAGTTGTACTTGCAGGTAAGATCCTGTGATCAGAGTATGATATTGTAGCTTTATCTTCTGTTTTGTGTCATCTGCTGTGTTAAACATCTGGGATGAAGAAGTGATGTTTTTTTTATTTATTTTGTGTGTAGATTCTTGATGGACGGTCAATGTGGGCCACTCTCATTCAGGCTTACAAAATTTTGGTTGAAAGTGATGAAGACCGACTCATCATCATTCACAACGGTGGTCTCCAAATGTTCTTTGAGGTGAAATCGCACTCTATACTTATCACATTGTATTGTTTGTGCGGTATTCTAAGTTCTGATTTATATTTTAGGCATTTCACACTTTACATGTGATGTATCATGAGGCCACCGCTTGTCATGTGTCTGGAGATCTCTTAGAACTATTGACTTCTCTTCTTGAGCTCTTGAAATGCCTTCAAGCATCTCGTGATCATCGTCTTGAACAGTTGGCTGCTGGAAGAAATGAACAGGAACTAGAAGCTCAAAATCCTGCGCAATTAATATTAAGTTGCAAGGAATGGATGGATATGTTAAGGAAACTTACCACTCTACTGAATTCATATAATTCTGATGAAATGAGAAAGCTGAGTCTTGGTTTGTATAAAAATCCATTTCACAAATTATCTTTTCTAGATCTGATTTCATCAGACTTGATCCATTTTTGAGGAAATATCTGACCAGACATATCCCTATCTCTTTTTAGATTTGCTGGCTCAGCTGGCTGTACTCATCCCAAATGAGGTAGTGCAGGTGGTGGCGCCCTTACTTCTCCACTGTCACACTGCTGTGCAAGAAAACCACAATCCTGTACCCATGGGACCTTTCTTCCCTCGCAGTGGTGGCAAACAAGCAACCATGGGAATGAAAGCTTCATCACGGCCAGTAAGGCCAATGGTGCAGATGTCTGTACCTCACAATCAGCTAGAACCAGCAAAGGTAAGATTTGTGCTGAAGCAGCCTACCTCACCTCCATCTTTAATCTTAAGTGTTTCATATAGAGTGGTTGATGACACATGCCCATTTTTCTGCAGGGGATGGATCCTGTTTATGATCAAGCTTTAGAAGAGTACTTCGGACCCTACCATGACTTTTTGGATACATTATGTCGCATAGCAGTGGCATCTGGTTGCATGACAGATCAGTTGGTAGTGCTGAGTGCCATGGTTGGCTTTGAAGCTGTCCCTTTGCACTTCATTCGTTTTCCAAAGCTGTGGTTAGATATTTATCACTCACAGGTGAGATATACTTTTGGTTCAATGGTTTTGTTATACTGTTGTATTTGTATAGGATGTGTATTCTACCATTCTGGTTTTGCAGAACGTCGATCGCAAGTACATTGTGAAGCTCGTGAACTCAAATTATTTTGTTGACTATGTGGAGGCTGTTCTCTTAGATGAACGAAGCTCTCTTAACATTCCTGTTATTTTTAATTTTCTGTCTACATATTTCCCGAAGGTACAGTAGACCACCATTTCCATTACTAATATGAACACACAGATTGCTCATTATCTTTTTACATTTTCTTTTTATGTGACTTTTAGGTTTGTAAACAGGTGCTGACGGATCAAACACTGAGGGTTCTTCAGAGCATTCCTGGCCAGTTGTTTGAGCTGGTAGGAAATGTTGATGTTTTATCTGATGCAGCAAGACTGAATGGAGACCTTCGTGCCCTATTGTTGGTTCAGCGTGTGGCTCCTCAGTCTTGCAGTACTAATGCTGCTCAGGCTGCTCCCCTTGCAACCACTCTGTCACTCCTGCTAAATAAAATTTTGTCTGCGAAATGTTCTGTGACGGATGTGGATACTAATAAACCCTCTGGTAAGTGACATGCGTACAATCCGGCTGGCTTGCACTATGGTTTATACACACAACATTACTAAAATATTCTTATACTTGTAGATCCTCCACCAAAGAGAAGAAAAATCAATGATGGGGAGGAGCCCTCTGAAAAAGTGGAAGATACTGAAAAGGATTCAAGTGCTGAAGCTGGTCCTAGCAAAGAAGTGCCTACAACCAATGACAGCGCCAGCACTAGCAGCTGTAGCAGCAGCAGCACCAGCAGCAGCTCAGGCAACATTGAGGGGACTAAGGACAAATCACCACTGTTTTGGTTAGAGCAGTTAGAGAAAACAGTGCGTGATATTCTGAACTTACTGGAAGTAAAGAGCTGACACATGTCTGCATACTGGGCTGCCATTTTGAATGAATTTATGTCTGGCCTCTGACTTTCCTGTTTGTGATAATGTGTGCTTCTGTACATTTGTTGCAATGTTTTAATTGTGACCTGAATTTATGGGCATGGATAAATCATCTTATATGAAGCTGTATAACCTGTAGCATATTGCTTTTTGTCGCAGTTGTTGTGGTGATGTGGTATGGCTCCTGAAATGATCTTGTTTGTAATTTATTTTACTCTTTGTGCTTTGTTTATGTGCGTATGTACTATGTAAATAACATTCAAGAATTTCTACGGGAGAGAATTTACAATTCAAGAGTTGTGATGCAATTGTTAATTTGTTTCATATCAGGCTAGGCTAATTTCAAAAAATATATAAATACAAAAAAATGATGCTGATCAGTTTTCGAACAGAAAAAGTAGTATGTGACCTCAAGCCTCAGAATACATTGTTAAATTTAGCACAATTGGTGAGGCTTGAATGTCAACCTTCCTATGGTACAGCTGCATCCTTGCTGATATGAAAAAAATTGTCAAGAGAGTATGTAGCTGGTTGTGAATTAGGCAGTTGCATTGATGTCTGATGCAGTTAGTAGTGTTCTCAATTGCCTATGTGGATGTAGACTTTGCAAACATTAGCATATGAGATGACAAGTGACCAACGAATTTCTATCTTCAGGCTTTCTGTTAGGTACTGAAAGTCCTTGTTCATCTACCCTATTTGTTTGTGTAAATCAGACCAAAGAATAAGCAGACCCATTTTTGTTTTCTTTCTCTTAACCTCTTGTGTGCTTAATAAGATGATTAATTCTTACATGAAATTCCTATTGTTAGTTAGAGTTAAACTCTAGAGATTGTGTCTGTTGCGGGACAGCTCTATTTCCTTATGTCAATGAAGAAGTCTTATTGTCTGAGTGAAAAGTACTTGATCCATTGCAATTTAAATATTGATTAATTCTATACTATTTTATTGTTGATTTTAGAAACAATCTTTTTCATGATGTTCTATCATAAGTGATGATGAATTTAGATGGTTATGTATCTTTTTCAATGTAAATTTATGGATAAAGTAATGGTTTGGTGAAATGCATTTTCTATAAATGCTGTTAAGTGTATAAAAAATTCTGGTCATGTTTCGAATTTTTACTGTAACAGTTGATAGGTATTTATGTTGATAAAAGAGGTATTTTATTAAAGCCCAGAAAGCTTTCAGTTGGCAAGTCTATCAGTGCTGTTATAGATGATAATTAATACTGTAGCCTTTTCTCCTTTTGTATGAGTCTCATTTTTGGCCACTTACTGTGCATATTATATAATCATAAATAATGAAAATAGAAAAAAGTTTGCTTGGGATTTGGGACATAAAGTGCTGTTCCTTTGGTTTCCTCCTTATGATTAATTTTTTTAAGTTTAAACTGAATTCATATTTTTCAATTTCATTTGACATGCTCACAGATTCGCTCCAGTGGTGAATGAACTTCACTTACTATGGTAATTACTTAGTCAGTGAAGTACAGAGACTGCTCATTGGACAAGATGTCTTATTGCTTGTGAATCCTCATTCTATTATACATTGATTTACATACTGTACACATTTTTCCCTGTTTTTATTTGTGAAACTACCTGTAAAGACATTTTGTCAACGAAACCAAAACCCCTCTTATGTTAAAAGCTGTTCAAGAAATGGACTACTGTAAAAAGGAAGTTAAGCTCCTTATTGTTTTCTTTAACTGCAATTTTTTTCAGAGTGACTGCCCGAACTAATTTAGGTTTCTGCTACTTTTGTCTAAAATATCTTGTGTGTAGTAAAAGTGACTTAAAAGTCAAGTGTTGTGATTGAATTTAAGGAGTTTGCTGCAGATTGTGTATACAGCATACCTGGTTTCTTCCTATATTTAATGTATATGTCTTGTATATTGTACAGCTTGACCTGGTGTACTGTATAAACCATCTACAGATCTCTGTGATGAATTTCAAAGTCTATTTTATTGGTTTAGTTTTATAAATTGTGTACATATCAATTATTTAGGAAAAGACGTTTGAATGTTAACTTGTTTGTATTCACTTTCTTTACATTCGTTTTGGTGCAGCATGTTAAGTGTTTGTACTTTTCTGCTCTACAAAAATTTTGTTCTTTCTGGAAATTTGACTTTCTAACTGACTTTATATGGATTTTGTGTGGTATGCAAGCTCTGGAACGTTTCTCTTTCAAACAACCATCAGCGCGTGTTCAACTGTTCATACAATTTTTATCTCTTCAATTATGAAAGCATACCACATGTATCCATTGTGTGCAACAAGGATTGTTGCAAATAGTAAAGCATAAGAATTTAACCTGTGACTAATTTCTTTATACCTTTGACATTGTATTATCACCATTAGCATTAGTGCAGTCATTGACTTTCCCTCTTTTTACTGGATGTTGAGTGTTTAGAAAGAATGTCATATCCCACATTTTTGCTGTCTGAATGTGAGTTATAGGTAATGGTGCTATTCTATATTAAGTTCCAGAACTACTTTCTACTCCAATATTGTTATACAGTGTGTCAGTTATTTCCGACCTAGTGGTGGAAGGATTCATTGGAAATTCTATTCCTGTTACTGGTTTTTCATCAAGCAGTCATTGTATTCCAGGGATGTAATTTCTGATACCTTGAGCATAACGAATTTTCTGATCACTAACACATTACACAATGTGTGTTTCCCCCCTTTATCATTGATTTTCTAATTATTGATCAGCTGTAGGAATGTCTACACCAGTTGAACATGACCTTGTTTTTTAATTATCTGTGATTCACTGCCTTGTCAACAATTTGTGAATTTCTAATTTTAATTTGATGATGGTCAACAACATTTTGCACATTTTGGTTTAGTGGTTATTGTACTGCCACTGTTTCATTCTACTACATCACTTGTAAATAACAAATATTTATTTGTCCTAAAATTTAATACATTTAGTAATTCTTTTAAAAACAGGAAAGCAAATGTGATAGAGAAGGGTTTCAGTTGTCAGTCGCCCTTTCTGTTTCATTGGTTCAATTTCGAGCTTGCATTTCTGTACATAGGTACTTGACTGTGGAGCCATGCTGTTACAGTTCGCTTGGTGTTGTGTAGGTATATGTGCCATGGTGTCAGAACTGTTGGGGCCACACATGTGTGCATTCCAAACCATTCATTTTCTTCTTCTTTTGAATAACATGCCCTCTGATGCAGGAGTTTCTTATATTGTGTATATATAGATTATTGTAATGACTGTATTGCATTTCCCCGATACTTTATGTCCCTCTGTGATACTCACCCTGAAAAGAAGTGGTGAAATGGAGTAAATTAGGTTTTGTAAGTAGGTTTCGTGTTAAACAACCTTGTTTTATTATTAACATAACTATACATCAATTTAGAGAACACACTCTTCATGTCAGTAGAGAAACAATTGTAGTTTGGTCTCCATTTGCTGTAAAGTGGTGTGCATTTAATGTGAGTAGCTGTTGTATATACTATATATTGGGATCTTCAATGTTTCCCAAATAAAGATGCTCTTTCATTACAAACCATTCTCCTTCTTTTAATACTCTTGGGGCACTACATGACTTCGGTCGTGCACATACCCCCCTCCCCCCCCCCCTCTCTCTCTCACACACACACACACACACCAAATGTGAATGAGCACCGTCACAGTCGGGTCATTACGGACGAAGGGCGGCTAGGACTGGGCTGGCCGCGACGCACCGAGTACGTGATCCAATTTGGGGAACGACAGTAGAATAATTGAGCACTTTCTGGTGGCGGGGCTGGCGGCGGCCGGGCCGGACCAGGCTGGACGCTGGCTGGACTTGGCAGGGTGGGTTCGCGCCGGGACTCCTCCCCCCCCCCCCCCCACCACCACCACCACCACCACCACCACCACCACCACCACCACCACCACCACCACCACCACCACCACCACCTCCACCACCACCACCACCACCACCACAGAGCGAGGCGCCTTCTGATGTGATCCGATGCGACACGCAAGGATTCGGCCGCTTCATCCTGGCTCACCCCGCTCTCGGAGGCTGGAGACCGCTAACGCAGGCGAACACATATTACTTCTCATACACGATCCGGAGCACAAGTCTCCTGGACGTTCGTCGCACCACAGCGCCTGGATGGTAGGCAACGCCCGGCAACCGCCCCACCCGGCTGTGCTGCGGGCGCCGACCATTGCCTACCTTCCAGGCGTTGTGGTGCGGCGGAGCGCGCCCGACGGGGTCCACGGCAAGGGTTCCTCAGACGTGCGAGAGCACACGATTGACTGCGAATGCCGACGAATGCTCTCCCAACACAGTGGGGAGTATTTTTTTTTTTTTGGGGGGGGGGGGGGGATGCCGCATTGCATTTAAATATGCCGCGGTAGCCGTAGGGGTCTCAAACGTTCCCCCGCCGCCGCCTCCTCCTCCTCCTCCTCCTCCTCCTCCGCCTCCGCGTTGAGTGGCCGCTGCGCCGTGTCCCGTGTCACTCGCGTCGTGTCACTTGTTGCTTCGGCGGTGCAGCCCGCGGATTATGCCATCCCGTTCGCGTCGAGTTGCGAGTCGTCGGCTCCGGGAGGGGTGAGAGGGGAGGGGAGGGGAGGGGAGGGGAGGGGAGGGGTCCAGTTTGCACAGACTTGGCCTCGGTCCTGGCGCCGCCGCCGCCGCCGTGCGATCCTGAGACGTGCGGGCCTTGGCGCTGCCCTGTCCCGGCCGGCCCGACGCGTGTTCGTGCAGCCCCACCCCCACCCCATCCCTCCCCACACAAACACTGTCTGCCGGCTGATTCCGATCACTGCTTTCGTAGCGCTGTCTCTCTCGCACTCGTGGGGTGCTCCAGGAGAGAGGGAGAGAGAGAGAGAGAGGAGGAGACGCACAGCGTTCGGAATCAGCCTGCTGGCCTTGCCTTCCCTCCTTGTCATCCCGGCCGAAAGAGTGATTACAGTGATGCGAGGGAGCGGGATGAAGTTCTCGCATGCCCCGCCGGCCCGCCCCGCCCCTCCTGCAGGCTCGGCCAGCACCAGCACCTAGCAGCCTAGCGGTGCTGGCAGCACGCAGCAGACACAAGGCACGGGGCGAGGAGCCATGCCACGCTGCCGCTGCTGCCAACTCAAACAGAGAGGAAATTGAGCGACCCATATCTCCGGCGAGAATCCGGGCGGCGGGTCGGGGCAGCGTGATGCATGAGAGAGAGAGAGAGAGAGAGAGAGAGAGAATGAGAGAGAGAAAGAGACAGAGAGGGGGGGGGGGGGGGGCGCAGCCCTCGCCTGTCCGCCCTGCGACGCGACACAGACCGCCCCGACACGAACCGAACAGATTCAGGGGCCCCGCGAGGCCGCCGGGGCCGCCGGGCCGAGGACGAGAGGCCGGGAGGGTCGTCCTCTTATCTCGACACCGGCGAGGATGACCGGATTTTGGAACGTTCATGAACCGACATGAGGAAACTTTACACGCGACCCCCTCCCCTCTGCGGCACGCGTGCTTAGTGATAAGGAGCGCGACTCACGCGAGGAATCTATCTGGGCGCGCGCCGCGTAAACAGGACTGTGTGTTCTGCTTTGCTCTGTTCTGGTTCCCCCGCCGCGGCCTCGTGGCAGCGGGGAGCGGGGCCCGCGGCATCGGCCCGGAAGGAGGGGAGTAAAGAAGACTGGAGAGGTTGCGTGCGTTTGTCTTCATATCTCGCCACGCCACGTCACGCCCCCCAGGAGCACCCCCGCCCCCTTCTGCTCCCCCTTCCTCCTCCCCCCCCCCCCCCAACCCTTCTCGCCCTTCGGCACCCCCCGCCCGCCTCCACTCCACTCGGGACCACTTTGTATAAATTTCAGACACGAGCAAATATAATTATGCATAGAAACGACTGGGCGGGTCGAGGCGAGGCAAGGGTTGGAAACAGGGGTGGGGGTGGGGGGGAGAGATGCAAGCCAGGTGCCAAGAAGAGGAGGGGGTGGGGGAAGGCTTGTGGTGAGCAGGACAACGAGAGAGAGAGAGAGCGAGAGAGGGGGTATGGGTGGGAAAAGGATCGCTCCTGCTCTCATGTGGGTGTACACAGTTTAGCCTTGAGAATAACTTCTTCCTTATCTCTTTGCTCCGGCTTAATTGTGCGCCAGTCCCTCCGAGCGGCGGTGGCAGCGGCGGCAGTCGTTGGCAGTAAAAGTAGTTGGCAACACAACTTTTAGCAGCAGAGTTTCAACACCGACTAGTGCAGCGGGAGCGCGCAGCGAGGGGATGGGGGGGGGGGGGGGGGGCTCTGGGGACGGGCGGGGCGGCGGCGGCGGCGGGGTGAAGCAGCATCACGAGTAGGACCCGGGCGGCGGAGCGGCGGAGCGGCGGCGCGGCTGCTGCAGGCCTGCAGGGCCGCAGGACAGCTCTGCACATCAGGAAGCAGGACACATTCCCATCTCAACAAGCAAGTCCCCGTCCCGCCCCGTCCCCACGGAGCCCCGCGCCGCCAGTAGTGACTTGTGGCAAATTAGACATGTGCTCAACTTTGTGTGCAAGGGGTGCGGTGCGGCGGAGGCGGAGGGGTTGCGGCGGCGGTATTGTCGCCGGTCACGTCAACGCAGGGCGCCCCGGAGGCAGAGCTACCCGCTGCTGCTGGAGCCGTGCGCGACGTACGCGACGGCGACGGCCTCGGCGGGGGCGGCGGCGGCGGCGTCGGGGGCCTCTGCCAATCAGCCCGCCGCCGGCCTACTCACGCTCATTAGTGACGCGGGCCGCCTACTTATGAGGCGCAGAGGCCGTGCCGGGGTCGGCGCCGGGGCCGGGAGGGTTGCGGCGCGGCGTGACACCTGGCCTCGGCCTCCTCGGTGTTCGAGTGCGACCGGGCGACTAACGAACTCCGCCGACCCCTCGCCGACGACGACACGGCGTCAGCAGCTCCCTTCCCTTTCGCACCTGCCAACTAGACCGGCACGCTTACTACGCTTTGAAGAGGACGAGTGGACAGGATCAGAGAGAGAGAGAGAGAGAGAGAGAGAGAGAGAGAGAGAGAGACGCTGGAAAGTTTATTGCAGAGGGCTCCAGGTCGAGGCTGGGGCTCCACACAAACGCGTCACAAACACTTGCGGTCTCTGTCTGACCTTGGCAACAACAACAGCGGCGAACCGCCGTGACAGTACCGAGGGGAGGGGGGGGGGGGGGAGGTCAGGGGGCGGAACTGGGGAGCCCTGCGGAGCCTGCGGATGCCGGCCAGCCACATCACATCGGTCACATCCTCGTGCGCGGTGGGCAGCGGGCAGCGCACTGGCCGTGGGCCGAAAGGCCAGCCCGGCCCGGCCCGACCCCGGCTCTCGAACACGGACCGGGGCCGCACCGGCCGAGTAGAGGCTGCGGCCGAGGCCGAACATCATCAAAGCTAATCCTCTGCCCCTGTGCCCCTGCCGGCGGCCCCTCCCACACCCGGCGGCGTGCGTTGCGCCCTAATGACCTCCCCCCCCCCTCCCGACTTCCCCTCCACCTCCCCCTTCCCTCCTCCTCCTCCCCTCCCCTCTCCCACCCCTCGCCCTTTCCAGTCTAAATACGACTTTGAATCCGAGGGCATTGTACGCGCCACGCCACGCCACGCCGCCGACGCCGCCGGTGCATTGCATAGTCAAGTCAGTCGTCTGAGACTCGTCTGAGACTCGGCCCGAGACTTGCAGCCCCCCCCCCCCGCCCCCCCCCTCTCCCCCCGCCCTCCCTCCCTCGTCTTACTCTCACTTTCTCCGCTCGCTAACAACAACAACTCGTCGGACAAAGGCGCTGATAATTACAGGACGAGGACGCGCGCCCTCCCCTCCCCTCCTCTGCCGCCGCCTCCCCCACCCCTCGCCCCCACCCCCTCCCCTCCCCCGTCATCGGGGCTGACGTGAGTGCCGCCCCATCCAGCAGCATCGGGGGGATGTTGTGGCGGCCTGGCCCGGCCCGGCCCGGCCCGGCGTCCCGGTGACTCCACAATGAGGGCGCGCGGAGAGAGGAGAGGTTTCTGCGCTTCATTCCCGGACCTGTATCCAATTTTCCCACCCGCCACCCTGTTTTTCTTCTTCTTTTTTCCTGCGATCTGCGCGACACACACACACACACACAACACAATACACCTATGTAGTGGTGCGCGTTTGCCGTCGCAGCGCGCGCGAATCCAATTTAGTCTGGTGCGCGCGCGCGCGTTCTTTTCCAGCTCCAGGAAATCAATTAAGATTCCCCCCGTTCCGCCCCCTGCGGTCGTCCGTGTCTCGCCAGGACTCGCCAGGACTCGCCAGAGCCACCGGCTGACTCATTCCGGTGAGCCCAACCCCTTCGGCCGGGCCGCGGAACCGGCCGAACCCTCTCTTAGGCGTCTCGCGCGCCGCCGCGCTGTCAGCCGGGGCGGCCTGGGCCGCCGGGGCCGCGGGCGCCGTGCACACAATACCGGGCCGCGAACGGCGGGAGCAATCGGAGGGAAATAGGAGCGGGGCCTTTTAAAACCGCCGTCCCACCCGCTGCTTCATTAAGCAGCGCGGGAGTGATGCGTGTTCGGCGTGCGCTCGCACTGCCCCCCTGATGCAAGCGACAGACGGATTTCATCCACACTTTGTATAGTAATGACCGTTTCGACAAGGCACGTTTCTTGATGACGATGAGAAATCAAAAAAATGTCTGCAAGAAAAATAGGTCTCCTGGCGGGCTGTCTACGAGGGGACAAGTGTCGGACATCGTTTCTGGCCGTTGCTCAGACAATGTTAACCACCGCGCCGTGCGCCGCGTCGCTTCGGCGCCCGTCTCTCCAGTGTGTCGCGCCGCGCTTCTGTGCGAGTCGAGCACGCGACACGGCGGGCGGCGGCGGGCGGCGCTCTGCTGCGTGGCGTAGCGAATTAGTGTCAGGTTGCCGCCAACTACGGCGCAGCCATGGCGCAGCTATGAACTAAACTACTTTGCCTCTCGAGAGAGAGGGAGAGAGAGAGAGAGAGAGAGAGAGACAGAGAGACAGAAGTACTTTGCTGCCGCCCCCCGCGCCGCGCCCCCTTGTGACGGCGCGGGGCGGGCGGGGGGGGGGGGGGGACGTGTCGTGCGGTTGCGGCCGGGACGACGACGACGTCGAGGACCGGCGGCGGCGGTGGCGTGTTCCAGTTCCACTGCACCGGCACCGCCACCGTCGCCGTCACCGTGGTGTGTGTAATGTGAGATGACGCCCCCCCCCCCCCCAGCCCCGCCCGGCCCGCCCCCTCTCACCAGCCCGGCCCTTCACTGCCGGCACTCATCGCCACTCCCCCGTCGTCCGCCGCCTCCCCGCGTCGCCCTCCCACGTCACAGCCGGGCTTAATTTGGGCCGTCTCTTGGGCCAGGCCGGCCCGGGGCGGACTGCCCCGCCTGCCCGCCTGCCCCGCCTGCCCCGCCTGCCCTGCCCGCCCTGCCCCTCCGTGACCCCGTGAACCCTTGCGACACTACCCCCGGTGTCCCTGCGTCCCCACCCCACGCCCACGACCCCTCCCTGTCCGCCGTTGCCGAGACACCCACGAGCCCGCGGCTTTTATTTCAGTTATATTTTTGCGCATTTCTGCCGTATGTCAACCTGTCATATGTTTATGCCCACGAAACTGCATGCATGTCGCGAAGAAGATTAAACATAAATAAATATGCGGTGCTATTTTTCCTCCAACAGATTAAAACACCACCTCTGACGATCCAATGAGGGCAACAAGCAGTGCGGGGGCGGCCCGGACGCCAATTCATCCCGGCCGGACCTCTGCCCCGCGGGGAGGGGGAGGGGGGAGGCTTTAAAGCCCGGCTCGACGTCCCCGACGTGCGCCGTATGGGGGGGGGGGGGGGGGGAGGGTCGCCGTCGGTGTCCCCGGGGAGGGCAGAGGGCTGCGAGCCCAGCGGCGTGCCGTCCATGTAGCGGCGCACTACCCCACGCTAGGGGAGGGCGTCGGCTCGGCGTCGCATGGCCTGCGGGCACCGCCGGCGGACGCGTGTGGAGTAGGGGCGGTCCACAGGCCCGGAGGGGAGGGGGGGGGGGGCGCCCGGGGGCTGGCCGCATGCCGGCTGCAGTTCAGCCAGCGCGGCCAGACCCCAGGCTGCCCCAGGCCCGGGCCAGCCCCGACAGGGCGGGTAATCATTTCCCCATAAGCGGCTGCGGTTTTTATCTGCAGCGGGTGGCCGCCGCCGGCACCGGCTCCGGAACGCACTCACGCACGCACGCCGTGCGGACCGGACCAGTGCGGCAGGGGCGCAGCCAGGATCTCCCCCCCCCCTTCCTCCCCATCCGATGCGCTGCCCTTTTCAGCCCTTGCGGACCCCCAGCCCAAAGCACCCAGAGCGGCCCCGCAGACAGGCAGGAGAGTGTGGCCCGGGGGGCTGTGCCCTGCCCGCGTGCAGTTAGCAACATTCCAGGATATTGCGTACATTGTGGTGCGGCGTGCCCCCGGCCCGGCCCCGGCCCGGCCCCGCTGTCGCAGGCCCTACGCCTTTGTGTGCCGCCGCTGGCGCGCCTCCAATCGGAAAGGGATCAAAGAGGAGGGCCGAGTACAAAGGTGCGGCGCCGCGCCGCGCCGCCGCCGCCGCCGTCCGCACAATGCCTCAAACGACACGGCGGCGACGCGGAGACGCTGCCGCCGCCGGGGATTAGTATGCGCGGAATGCCCCGGCATCGCGGCCTGATGCCCTGACGACCGGAGCCATCCACGGCAGACGGCAGATCTTTCACTCGGATGTTTACGCCCTCCGCCCCGGCAGCCGCGCACCGCGTCGTGGCAGGAGGCGGCCGAGGAGCCGTCTTCCGGGGAGGGTAGGCAGAGGCCGGCCCCGGCCCGCTCCGCTCCGCTGTGCCGCTGCTGAGCCGCGAAGGCAGCTATCGTCATTTGTCCGGTCAGACTGGGGCACGCCCGTAAATGACGTCACGCTCCCGCGCGGCGCTATTATTCAAATAATCGAATCGACCTATCGATTTAGCAAATTGCGATGTTGGTTATTAAAATTGAAACCGGTGGTGCCAGTCCGAAATACAGTTTATCGATTTCTACACGCAAGGTTTGATCGATTCTATTCGACAAGACATTTCAACTGTTGAAGTAAATAAAACTAGAGATCTTGAACTTGAATATATTACAGTCGCCAGGATCGCGAGGGGGCTGCGTCTTGGCGCGGCGAGTTTATGGACGGCCCCGTTCAGCCGCGAATCGCAGGGAGGGGAGGGGGGAGACGAGGCGTCAGCGGCGCCGGCAGCGCCGACGACGCGGAACGAAGTAAACAGGGAAGCAGCGGGAGAGCGCCAAATCAAGCGCATTGCTTAGTGAGCTGGACGGACGGCAGAGATGAGCGCCCCTCCCCGCCCCCTCTCCTCTCTCTCTCCCCCTCCCTCTCTCCTCCTCTCTCTCCCCCTCCTCTCCCCGCACCCGGCACATTCAATACTTATTATCCGGGAAAGCGGTGCAGTGTCGCGGCGCCAACACCGACTCCACCCCCGCCTTTTAAATCCCCGCCGCCGCCGCGCCACCCGGAGCACGTCTGTTTATTTTACGCCCTCGCTTTCTGAGTGATTTCACACCGCGAGTCGTTTTGGCACGAACAGTCCCGAGTCGATCGCTTCACAGCCAGCGGCGGTGGCGGCGGCGCGGCCCCGTCAGCCCGGCAGTAGTGTAGCGGGAGGGGAGGTGAGGGGAGGGGGAGGGGCTGCCGGGAGGTGAGCAGAATAAAGAGGCAACACTCCAACGTCGATGCCAACGTGAAGAGAAACGTAAAGGAGGAGGGGATAGAGAAAGGGGATGTTGCGTTCCTGGCGGAGCGGGCTGCGGCGGCGGCGGCGTCACGGGGCCGTGCGGTGGCTGCCGGCTGCCGCAGGTGCGGCGGCGGCGAAGGCCGAAGGCTGCCTGGTGTCACCGAGTGAATTTACGGCGGCGCGGGTCGGGTCCGGGACTCTTCGGAGCCGTCGCCAAACTCCAAGTAGAATGGACTGCCGGGCCCGGCGGGCGGGCTCCCCGCAGACCGCGTCCGTCACCTCGGCGCCGCCGCCGCCGCGGCGCGCGCCTGCGGAGTCCGGATAGGCAACCCGAACGCGCCGGCGTCCGGCGGCACGGCCTGCCCGGCCGCCTCGCAGGCGCTGAGCTGAGGCCGACCCCAGTCCTCTCGCCTAATACACAATACGATGCGTTTAGATGGGACACACAGTTTTCTTCTTGTACATACTCCGCCACAAACAAAAGGAGGGACAATGATGGGAACAATGGTTCATCCGAGCAAAGAGAGAGATAGACGAGGTGTGTGTGTGTGTGTGCGCGCGCGCACGCGCTCGCTGTGCGGGGCGCTGTGTGGGCGGGGAGCGAGATGATGAGATGTGTGAAAGAAATTTTCGGCAAGGAGAAAGAGAGAGAGAGAGAGAGAGAGAGAGAGAGAGAGAGAGAGAGAGAGAGGGGGGGGGGGGGGGGGGGGGAGCGACGAGGACTCTGTTTGCATGATACGTGGCGCGTCATCGTGCACGACAACCCCTCCCCCCCCCCCCCCCCCCACCCTTCCCCTTTGTGTTTCGTCAACTTTGTAACACCATGACTCTGTATTGAGAGGAAGGGACGGGTCCGTACGGGGCGTGGCGCGGCGTGGCGCGGTGCGTGGCGCGGCGTGGCGCGGAGGCCCAAGGGGTTGGCGGCGGACGCCGTGTCGCCGAGGGTGCCCGGGGTGCCCGGGGTGCCCGGGGTGTCCGGGGTGCCCGGGGTGTCCGGGGTGCCCGGGGGCGGATGGCGCTGATTGGATAAGAGGGGAGGGCTGTGGGGGGAGGGTCTCTGCCTGGCTCTGCCTGGCGTTGCAGCGCGTGAGGAGGTGGCCGTGCATGCCGCTGCGCCGCGCTGCCGTGCCGCCGTGCCGCCGGGGTCCCGGCCCAGCGGTCCCTCCGGGGCCCTGGTGTATTTCACGGCTGTGGCGCGCACCAAATGGGCTGCTAATTCGCATGAAAATTGAGCTGAATTACAAGTGAGTCATCCGCGCGCGGGGGACGCCGGCGCCGCCTCCCCTCCTCCCCGTCCCCACCCCGCGTCCTCTGCGTCCACCCTTGCCGTGCGCGGGCGTCGCCCCGCACGGCCCGCGCCACGCGCCACGCCGAGCGCCACGCGCCTGCAGTGGCATGGAGATTGCGTCCTTCTCCTTCTCTCTCTCTCTCTCTCTCTCGCTCTTTCTCTGTCCATTTGGAGGACATTGTTGATCCCAAGGGCGACCGTGGCGGGGGGCCCTCGCGGTCCGCGCCGCGCGTCCTTCCCCTCCCCTCCCCCTCCCCTTCCCCTCCCCTTCCCCTCCCCTTCCCCTCCCGCCGCACACAGAACACGCGTCGTCCTCTCTACTTGAAATGAATCTAAATCCGGATCTGAAAGAGACGTTTTGCTGATGCCGGCCGGACCCGCCGGGCCGCCGCATTAGCCGCAGCATTCAGAGACATATTAGAGCGGCAGAATGGCCGTGCTAATGAGTGGGGCCAGTGGGCCCCCCGGCCGGCCGCAGGGCCGCGGAGTGCCGCGCTGCGGCTGCCCGCAGCCCCCCCCCCCCCCCCACGGCAATTAGCTCCCTCTTGATATTTTACTCTTCGCCCCCAGTTATTCCGATACGGACCCACGCAGCGTGTAAGCCGGGCTGGGCGTCGGTTCGTGCCGGGCGGCGGCCGCCGGGCCGGGGACGTCAGTCACGGGCAGAGAGCGGGGCGGGGCGGGCGGCGCGGCACGAGTTCACTTTGCATGCGCAGCCCGTGAACCGCAAACCACGCCGCAAACCTCTCTTGAACTTTGTAGTCTCGCTGTCGCTGTCACCAGCACGAGCGCGCGAGTAAAAGCGCGCGGCCCGGGGACCCGAGAGGGCACCAAGAGGGCACCGAGGGCCCGCGCCCTCCACACCCGATCCGGCCGCCGCCGCCGCCCTGCTTCTCATTATGTCGTCCTGACGTACCACCGCCGCCGGCCGGAGCGTCCCCGTCGCCTGCAGCGGAGGCTTCCGAGTTCAGCCCCCCCCCCCCATCTCCATGGCCCATTCCGGCGCAGGTCCGGCCCGGCGTCCAGCCCGAGGCCGGCCGAGCCAAGGGGTCGAAATCTCATTTTCCGGGCCCCACAATGGCCGCGAGCCCCGCCGGACCGCCGGACCGCTGCGTGGGGTCCATGACGGCGGCGGTCGGTGCGCGAGGAATGCGCCACGACCAGGCCATTGCGAGGCCGGGCGGGACGGGGCGGGCGGTGGCCGGCGGGGGCGGCGGGGACTAAATGGACCATCGCTCCCGACCAAGTCCCAAAGTCCCGTTCGTCCAGAGTCCGCCGACCGGGGGCGGGCGGGTGGGGGCGTGTACCCGACCCCCCCACAGCGGCGGCCGCCAAGCTGGCGCGGGTCCCGGGCCGGGCCCGGGGCGGCCGCGCCGCACCCCATCCGAGACGGGCGGCGGGCGCGCTGCGCGGAGTGCAGTGCATAGCGTTGAAGTGTCCCGGCCCCGGCATCCGCAGGGACAGGAATGTGATGTGAGGGCCCGGGGAGGGCGGGGCAGGCGGGGCAGGCGGGGTGGGGGGTGGCGCCGCGGCGGCGGCTCCGGACCGGCGCCGTGTACGGGCTGCCGGCCGTCAACGCGTGCTGCAGGCAGAGGCCCCGCCGTGCGGGCTCCCAAACGTTGTCAACATATCTTCAGTTTCTATTCGTGGAGCGAGGTCTGGACGAAACGAGGGATTTGTAACTTAGTAAAATCGCAAAAAAAAAGTCAGATGTAACAGAATACAGTGAAAAAGTCGAGGAAAAATCACAAGTCAAAATAAAAATTGTAAAATTTGTACAATGTCAAAAGTCATGAAAAGGGGAAAAAATCAGAAAATCAGTGTACGCTTTTTAGTGGAGCTACGCACCCCTTGGGACGAGTGACGAGGAGACACAAAACGCCTGCCGCGGCACGGGCGCGGCGCGCAGCCGGGGCGTCTCCTCTCTCCCCCCCGCTCTCCTCCGCTTCCGGCACTGCCTCTCCCCTTTCTCCCTCTCTCCCGCATCACGAGCTGGCTCCGTGACAGCGCCGACGAGGAGCAGCACTTCCTCTTTCTCGTGCCTCGAAACAAATTCAAATAGGGTGTAAGTTTCGCGGGCGTCGCAGTGACGAACAGCGAGGGAGCAGCGGCAGCGGCCCGCCTCACTGGCCGTCTTCGGGCCGCCTTCGGGCCGCGCGCCCCGTTGTGTTTGGCGGGCCGCACCGCGTCCTGCAGGATATTAGCTCTGCGCCGCTCCGCAGGACAGGGCCAGGGCCGCCAGGGCCGCCCTCACAGTGAGTGGCAGATTTGTCTCATAGGGCTTCGCCTGCTTCGTCTACTCCGTCCGCGCAGCTCCCGGCGGCGTGTTGATTTACTGCGGGCCTCGGGACGGATGAGTCGCCGACCTCACCGAGCGAGAGAGAGAGAGAGAGAGAGAGAGAGAGAGAGAGAGAGAGAGAGAGAGAGAGAGAGAGAGAGAGAGAGAGAGAGAGACGGACGGACGACGACGATAGGGGTGGGTTGGGGTGGTAAGCAAGAGAAGGGGGAGAGAGAGAAAGAAAGAGACTCTGCGGGTAAACGACATTCTCTGCTGGAAGGGGATGGAAAATCCGGGGCGCGGCTCGCGCATATATACGAAACAGGTGGAGAATTCGCATCAGCGTGCGAACGACCGCGGACAACACCTCGGCCGTGATTATGGCCACCATGACGGCGGCCGCGGCATTCGCGTCCCCCGTAACAAGGACTGGTCGTCGGCGCGGGAATGGGGGCGGAGAGCCGCGCAGCCGCGCCGGCAGAGCCGTGCCAAGGCCGTCGGGCCGTGCGCTGTACTCGTTGCTTTTATGGACCATGAAAGATATAATTATGAGCGAGGCCGGGGGAAGGGAAGGCAGGGCGGGGCGGCCTGAGCTGCTGTGTGTTACTTGTTCGAGGAGCGGGGCCGGCGGCGCGTGCCGGCCATATTGCAGTCGCCGCCGCGCCCCCCGCGCTGCTGTCTCCGCCGCCCCCGCCACGCCCCGTCCCGCCCCCCGGCCCGCCCAAGCCCTTTCCCACTTTTCGCGTCCATTCACCTCACCGCACCGCGTCTCCCCCCGCCGCCGCCGTCTCGAATCAACCCTCTTGAATGTGCCCCCACCTCTCCCCGCTGCCGCCCGCCGCTCCCGTCCCCATCCGTTCCGCCTGTTGGCTCGGCTCCCCTGCCTGAAGGTGCCTGGAGCGGCCCGCAGGACTGGCCTGGCCATTCAGACTTAGGCGGATGCCGCCTCGCGCATGGGTCCCGTCTGTATCGCGGCGCCGCCCCTCCGCGGCCCCCGCCGAGCACGGCGCCTGCCGCAGCCGGGGTAGGCCAGCCCGCACGGCACGCGTGCCCGCGCCCCGCCGCGGCTGCCTACCCGCCGGGCGCCATGTGTGCGGTGCGGCACCACAGGTGACCGCGACTCCGATCCGACACGGCCGCGCCGGGGCCTCCTCAAGACGAAGCAGCATCCGCACTTAGAAAATGCGTGGGAACGGAGGCGAACCGCCCAGCCCAGCCCCAACCGAACAACCTCCTATGCCAACCGCGTCACGGCCGCGAACCCCAACGCCGCCGAAACCCACGAGGGCCGAGGCCGGGGCCGCCCCGCCCCGCGCCGCACCGCACCGCACCGCACCGCCGCTCTAACTCCCCGGAACCCAAACTCCACCACTACAACCGGAGGCCGGCTAACCCGGCGCCGCCTCCCCGCCCCCGCCGCCCGCCCGCCGCTCTCCGCTGCTCTGCTGCGGTCCCCGCGCGCCCTTCAGTCTCAATGATTACCTCACGGCCTGCTAATGAACCTTGACTAACTTTCCCCGGTTGCTTCGTGCGCTCCCCCCTCGCCTCTCCTGCCGCTTCCTCCCCTCCCCCTCCCGCTCCTCCCGTCCCGCCCCCGCGCCCGTCGGAGAAAGTTGTACGGAGACACCACCTGTGGAGGAGCGTGGCGCAGACGACAGTGACATCGGCAGTGACATCGGCGCATCGGCCGCCCCTCCCGGATGACGTCCACATTGACACACGACACAACCAGCGTCATCATCATCATCAGCGTCAGCACGGCGGCAGGGCGGCAGGGCGGCCCGCCAAACATCACCACCGCCGATATAATGTTACGAACGGAAAGGCCATGACGCGGTGCAACAGCGCCGCGCAGCGCTCACGTGAAAAGTTGGAGAATAATAATTAAAGCGCGCCCTCCATCGGGCCCTCCGCGGGCGGGCCGCGGGCCGCGGCGGGCGCAGGCCGCCCGATGGCCCCGAGTTTCCCCGATCGCCCGGCCGGCCGCCCGAACCGGAAGTGGTTTTATTGATCACCGCGTGCGGCAGTGCCGTGCGCGGCGTGGCGGTGGGGCGCGGCCGGCGAGGGAAGCGGCCCAGCTGGGCGAGGAGAGCATTAACCACCATATCACATGTCGCGTAATGGCGCCCGGGAGACTGCTTTGACGTATTAGTCCCCGCCGGCCGCCGGGGCCGCCCGCCCCGCCGCCGACCCCGTTTAACCTAGGCGCCGCGCTTAACCTGGCCGACCCCCCGCGCGGCCTGCGGTGCATATGGAGGGTCGTCAGCACGCATCCCACATCCGGGCGGCCGGAGCGGAGCGACCCCTCCGAGGGGCCCCGGCGCGGCCCTGCGGCGGCACAGCCCAGCCCGCAGGCGCCGCCGCCCCGACGGCGTCGCGCCCCGCTCTCACCCCGGCCGGCGGGGCCCTCAGGGTCGATTTGCGTGTCCACCCGTTTGTCATCATCCCATCCCCCAGCCATCTCTCCTCTCCCCCGCGGCCGCACGGCCGCACGGCTCTTTATAGCCCTCCCTCCCTTGTCTTCACAGGGGCCTCTCTGGCAGCCCCTGGCCGAGCCGAGGGTGGCGCCTGCCGCCGCCGCCGCCGCCGCCGCCGCCCCCGGAGGCCGCCGGCGTGCGGTCTGACCCTGCCCGCGCTGTATCGCACGACAACATCTCGCCCCCAAAACTTTAAAGGATGTCAACATTAAAATAAGAACGGAGAGAGTCGTCTCGGAAATGCTCCCCCCATCCCCTGTTTTCGCTCCCGTCGCCCCACCACCACCACCACCACCACCACCCCGAGCCCAAGTCGTCGACGGCAACAAACACCCCCGGGGCCTCGGCGGCTGCCTGCGCTGGCTGGTGCTGGGCCCGGGCGGCCGCCAGGCCTCTCTGATACAGACAGAAAAGTCACCCTGTCCTGACACCACAGAAAAAAATATAATAAAAAAATATAATAATGCGCGACGAGACGAAATTTCGCTTTCTCTTTCGCGCGCTTATTTCTGAAGCATGTAAACGGGCCCGAAGGGCAAAGTGGTTCTGACAAACGGCTCGTCACTCTTTTACGGCCGCGAGGCAAGTAGTAATCGAGAGGGATGGGGGATGAGAAAGAGAGAGAGAGAGAGAGAGAGAGAGAGAGAGAGAAAGAGAGAGAGAGAGGATAAGGAGAGATGACGCCGAGGATCATCATCAACAACGCGCGGGTCGTGCACTTTCTCATAACCCTCCCTCTCCTCCGCGGCGGCGCGGCAGGACACATGGAATGAGATGTCATGAGAGTAAAAGAGAGCGGCGCCTCTCTCTCACATGGCCGGGTGGAGCCCAGAGTGGGTGTGGCAGGGCCGCCGCCCACGCGCCCCGCCTTCGCTCTGCTCTCAGCCCTCGGCTCCGCCCCCCTCAGTACAGGGATTTACAATCAGAATTAAGAACGTAAAAATTGTGGCTGTCCTGGACGTGGCGGCGTCGCAGATAGGAGGAAGCCGTCCGGGGCGGTCCGGGGGCGGCGCGTCCCGCGTCCCTGCCTCCCCCGCAGACTACGCCGCCTGGCTAAGCTTGGCAAACGCGGACTGCGTCAGAGTAACATTCCTGATGTCACAGCAGCCCAGAGGCGGGCGTGCGGCCGGGAGAGAAGAAAGAACAGTCCGCCCCCCCCCCCCCCCGGCCGCCCCCCGGCCGCCGGCTGCGTGCGAATAGCGGACGGGGTCCTCGCGACACCGCCGCGCGCCGCAGTGCCCCCAGCCCGCGGCCGCCCCGCCGCCGCCGCCGCGCGCCTTTTTCGAACGCAGCGCCGCCTAGCCGAGACACAGTGTGGCTATTAGCAAGAAGGCGGTGGCGGGTGGAGCCGCGCGAGGCGGCGGTGGATTCGGGCTTTGGCTTTATTTAGACAAGGCGCTTTGCTCTCCCCCGGCCTTATTCGCAAGGCGCTGACTGTTGCCACCGCCGCTGCCGTTGCCCGCCGCGCGCCGCCTCGGCCCGAGCCGGGGTCCTTATCGGAGTAATTAATTTCTTTGACAATCCGAGAGACGAGTGCGCCGCGAGCTGCGCGCTCCGCGGCGTGGCGTGGCCGCTCATTTATTCATGGCCGTGTCGTGGGGAGGCGCTGCTCCCGGGGCGGCGGCGGCGGGACGCGCGGCGCAGCAGGGAAACTCAAAACTTTTGCGCCAAAGTGGGCTGCTCGGCGCGGGCCGCGATAAAAACGGTATAACGTTATTTCAATAACGGATATCGCTTATTATAGCGGCAGGGCGGCCCCTCCGCTCCGACCATCCCTGCCGAAACTTTTGCGGCGGTGCGTGTGGCTTTCCAGGGGAGCGCGGGGCGCGCGCATGTAGTCGCAGGTATGCAAGCAATTGTTCAAAAAAATATTTAAAAAATAGGGACAGTGAGAATAAACGGCATCGCGGAAAGGGAGGGAGGAAGGGCGAAAGAGAGATAGAGAGAGAGAGAGAGAGGGGGGGGGGGGGGGAGGGAGAGAAAGAGGACATACAGAGAGATGGAGAGAGAGAGAGAGAGAGAGAGAGAGAGCTGCGTTGCGTACCGTGGCGAAGCTGCGACGACGGCTTCAAGCCGAGAGGATGTCCCCATAATTTGCCGCTGTTTGCTGCTGAGAGCCCGGACTAGCCTAGCTTTCGCTGGAGAGAGAGAGAGAGAGAGGAGAGAGAGAGAGAGAAAAAGAGAGAGAGTTAAGGGGAGGGGGTGAGAGAGGGAGAGAGTAGAGGCATCCCAGCGGGGATCAGGCGCAGCTCGGTACCACCGCAGAGGGCTGAGCGGGCTGAGCCCCCGCCGCCGTTGGCAGTTCTTCCTCATCGCGCACCTCGGCGGCCCTCGGCGGGCTGTGGGCGGCCTGTGGGCGGCCTGTGGGCGGCCTGTGGGCGGCCTGTGGGCGGCCTGTGCTGTTGGGCTGCGCCTACGGCTGCGGCCTGCCGAGCCCCCGCTGTCGCCGCATCGTCACCCGCCGGGCCTCCACAAGGCAGTGCCAGTGCCTCCGCGGCCTGCCTGGGCCCGGCCCGGTGACACCGGGCGACGCCCCCCACGGCGGCCGGCCGGCCGGCCTGTACTCCTCCGTGCACCGCCGGCACTCTCCCTTTCATCCCGCGGCTAAAACTGACGCTGAAAGGCTCCCGAACGCCACAGGGGGGTCTAGGAGAAGGCGCGCGGGGCGGAGGGCTGCCGGACTAGCGCGCACGGAGAAGGGGAAAAGGAAAGAGAGAAGAGCGGTTTCTCATTAAAAGTTGGATGGCACGGCCGGGCTGCGCCGGGTAGGCAGGCAGGCTGCGCGCTGCGCCCCGGTGCCGGCAGCGCAGTGGTGTAGTTGCGGTCGGCCCCGCCCCGCCCCGCCGCTTACAGAATTTTCTTTCCGCCGCGCAGGGCCGCGTGGACAATAAGGCCGCCGCCGCCCTCCGCCGGCAGCGAATAGGGGATTTTCATGTATAAGAGCATTTCCCTGGCAGGCAAACTTTAAAACCCGAAGAGGCCAGGGGGGCGGCCCGGCTCGGCTCGCTTTGTGCCGGCTTACCTGACTGCGGATAAAGCCGAGGCGAGGGGATGCAGCGCGCCAGACCCGCGGGTTCGGATACTCTCTGGCCGCGGGCTCGGATACCATGGCGGCCGCGGCGCACACTCGCCGCGCGTTGCTTGTCGCTCATGTGTCGTCAGCTATTCCTGTCGCCGCCGTGCCCATTAGCGAGTGTCCGTCCCCCCCAGTCACCCAGATTACATTTCATGGGGGTCGATATGCACACACACACACACACTCACAGAGAGCCTCCTTCTTCCAGTCCATTACCAGCGCCCCATCAGTGCCCTATCAGCGCCGCCGCGCGCCGCCGCGGGTCGGGGCGCATAGCCTCCGGGGCTCGGGGCCTCCGGGCCTCCGGGGATCAGGATGCCGTCGACGACCGCCGCCGCCGGCAGAGGCTAATTGAGAGGACATGCCGGCGCTCTGCTGTGCGCAAAGCCCCGCCGCCGACGAACCTTGATAAAAAAAAGTATGAAAAAATAAAGATGAAAAGCAGGCGGGTGCGGGAGGAAAAAAAACGATAAAGGGGTACAGTCGAAATGATTATTTCCTCTCGCTAATCCATTCCGAAAACAGCAGCGGCGGCGAGGATTAGAATCGGGTGGCATGATGAGCGGGCACCACGGAGGCCGCGGACCAGTCGACGCGGGGTGCTGCGAGCAGGCCGGGGCTTTGCCGGGGGCAGCAGCGGTGCTGCGGGCCGTGCGCTGCCGTGCCGCGCTGCCGTGCTGCTGCGCTGCGCCGTGCGGTGGGTGACGTTATTACGGTGTGGTGTATTCCGGGGGGAGCAAGCCGGCCCGGCGCCGCGCGCCCCCGGAGCCACCCGGAGCCACCGGAGCTCTCTCTCTCTCCTCTCTCTTTCTCTCTCTCTCCTGCCGGAGTGCGGCCCGCCGGGGCCCTCTCTCTGTCCCGTCCCCTACGCCAGGCCCTACACTACAGCAGGAGCCGGGCGGGAGCCGGGCGGCGCGGCATGGCGGCGGGGCCCAGCAGAGCCCTGCAGAGCCCCGCAGAGCCCTGCAGAGCCACGCCCCTAAATTAATATTTACTATTATTGTTGAAAGGCGCTGCCGCGCCGGGAGGAATGCAGTTTTCGGGGTTGGTGCTGCTGCGGCGGCTGCTGTGCTGTCGGCAGCGTGTGGCGCCGTGCGTACTCTCCCATGATGTATCTGGCCCGTGTGCTCCGTGCCCTCAGTGGCGGGCCGTAAGGCGGGCCAGCGGTGGTCTCGGCTGCGGCGGGGACCAGGGGCGGGGGACAGGAAGAGAGAGAGAGAGAGAGAGAGAGAGAGAGAGAGAGAGAGAGAGAGAGAGCAGCACTTTCTCGCGGCCCATTGCCGCCTTATCCCCGAGCCTCGTCTGCGGCGCATACGTCGTCGTCTGATCTCTCTCTCTCTCTCTCTCTCTCTCTCTCTCTCTCTCTCGCTCTCGCGCCCTTTAGCCCTTTACCCGCCCTGTCTCCCTCTCCGACACACACGTAGGGAAAGGGAGGAAGAAGAGAAAGAGCACACAACAAACGCCCCCCCCCCCTACTCCACCCCGGGCGCCTCAACTCTGCGCACACGAAGTATAAACGAAATTTACTGGAAAGTCTCGTTAATCTCAATGATGATGGCGGCGGCGGTGTCGGCGCCCAAACACGCGCAAAACTCGGGATTCCGGCCGGAGTTGTTGCTGTTGTTGTGTGTCATAAATAGGTCAATGGCAGGGGTTTAGCCGCGTGGCGGCGCGTGGCGGCGCGTGCCGTGCGGGCGTCCGGCCCTGTCCGCCGCCACGCCCCGCCGCCACGCCCCCTCATACTTCCTCCCAATTAAAAAAGTGGTGCGGCCGGGGTACTTTCTTTCCATTAGAACGGCGGCGCAGTGCGCGGGCGCGGCGCGTACGGCGGTCAGTGGGAGGGAAAATCGAGGAGCAAACGGGCGGCGAAGACGACGAGGAAGAGCAGGAGGAGGAGGAGGAGGAGGAGCAGAGGGCGAGAGGCTGTTACCGCCACCACCGCCACGTCCTGCTGCCGACCGCCGCCGTGACCACCACCGGGAAGGAGACTGCCCTGCTCTGTTTTCTCTGCGGCAGTCTTCATAAACATGGCGGTAATCCCTGGGCCACCCGGAGGGGGGGGGGGGGGGGGTAGCAGATCCGGGATCCTTTATTCGCTATTTGCGCCCTGATTTAAGCAATGCAGTCCCTGAGCAGCGCCGCACGCCTGGGCCCGGCAATGAACAGTAGCATTTCCATGCCTCCCCCTCCCCCCCCCTCTCTCTCTTTAGTGCGGAGTGAGGAGGCAAGGGGAGGTAGCACTGCTAGACGGGAGGAGACGGGGCGGAGACACACCCCTTCGTACGGGATGGTGAGGGAGGGGGAGGAGGTGGGAGAAGACCCACCTGGGAAAACATGGGCCGCGGGGCGGCGGCGGCGGCAGCCAGGCACAGAACGATTCGCGTCGGCTCGGCTCTGAGTTTGCTTGTATTCCGATCAAGTCGAGCGGCCCGTCTGCGTCCGACCCGGCGCGGCCCGCCCCCCGCGGCTCGGTGTAAGAGGCACTACCCCCCGCGCGTCTCCGGCGTTTAGTTTACGGTGCCGGCGCACCCCTTGCCGGGCACCGGGCCGGGCAGCAT